>CABHPH010045364.1:0-26524 GCA_902168325.1 Peromyscus nudipes | reverse complement strand
CCCGTGCGAGGGTTCCCCACCCCGTGGGAGGGTACCCCCACCCCGTGTGAGGGTACCCCACCCCGTGCGAGGGTATCCCACCTTGTGCGAGGGTATCCCACCCCGTGCGAGGGTAACTCCACCCCATGCGAGGGTACCCCACCAAGTGCGAGGGTTCCCCACCACGTGCGAGGGTTCCCCACCATGTGCGAGGGTACTCTCACCCCACATTCAGGGTTGGTCTTTCCTCTCCAGTTAAACATCTCAGCAAAACATCACAGACACACACAGAGGTGTGTCCCTCAGGTGATACCAAATCAAATCAAGTTGACAATGAAGATGAACCATCACACTGTGACATAAATACATTTATCTCACAGAGCAAAAGAAGATGGGAGGTGGAAATATATTTTAGAAACAGCACCTTAGATATGACATGCAAAGCAAAAAACTGGGAAGAGCAGCAAGAAAGAGCTTATAGACATAGTAAAAGAACTGCAAGCCCAGCATAGTGGTGCACACCTGGAATCCCTGCACTCAGAAGCTGAGGCAGGGGGATTCCTGCAAGTTCAAGGCCAATTTGGGCTACACAGTGAGATTCTGTTTCAAGATAACAACAAGAAAGAGAAGGAGAGGAAGAAGAGGAAGAGGAAAAAGCCTCTAATGACCTTTGCTTCCTGGCACGTGTGTCTTTTTGTAGTCCTGTCCCATAATGAATGAGGGATAGCATTTGCCCCCGCAGAACATCACAGAAGGATGGTCATGACTTCCGGGTGAGAGTATAAAGGAAGTCACCACTGCCCAGCCCTGTCTGCTCCCTGTGGGAGAGCAAGTGCTGTAGTTCAGAGACAGGTAGCCACACGGTGTTCCTGCAGGGACAGGAAGAGAAATTGCAAGTGTCTAAAATCATTCTTTGGGGGCAAGAGGAATACTTATTTATATGTGCTTTTTTCTTTTTTTTTTTTTTTTTTTTTTGGTTTGGATGGGTAATTTGATCAGCGGAAGAATAATTTTAAAATATGGTTGAAAAAGGAACAAAATGTTCTAGGGTAAAGAATTCAAAGAAATATATAAACATAAAAATAGGATTTCAGGACATTTCCTTTCAAACAGGAGGCATACCAAGCCATATTTACCCTTTCCACTCACTTGAATTAGCTGCCTTGCTTATTAAGAAAGCTTATGACATACCAGTTCACCACCGTAAACCTCTGCAGTGAAACCGCTGTACTGAATGCTTGTGCAGACAGGCATTCACTTTTAAAATCCTGGCCAAAACCCTGTAAAGTAATTACAACCTTGAAAAAGATCCAGCCCTCACAAATGTTGCACGTAATTCTGCCCCCAGAGGAACAGAATGATCTGAAAAAAAAAAACAACAACCTCCGTAAGCTATTAGGACCCAGGTTTAACTCCCTTGGTGAGTTCGCACTTTACAGTCAAAAGAGAGCAAATGTGTGCAGGGAAGGTGGAGTGAGATGAAGTTCCCATTTTGCTCCTGAGTTTAACGGAGCTTCTGGAAACCGCTAAGCCCAAGGCCCTGCACTGTGGACTCCCACTGTTCTCCAGCACAATGATGATGTGGTGAGAATGCAGCAAATTATCAGTGTCTAAGTGTGTCAGATACAGGCCAAATCCACTCAGGACCCACGGGATACGGAGAAAAATAGACCAAAACTACTCTCTCCGTGGCTGCTTTGTTAGGGGCTTTTCTTGTTGCTATAACAAAACACTTGACCAAAAAACTTGGATGGAAGGAAGGAAGGAAGGGAGGGAGGGAGGGAGGGAGGGAGGGAGGGAGGGAGGGAGGGAGGAAGGGAGGAAGGAAGGAAGGAAGGTAGGAAGGAAGGAAGGAAGGAAGGGTTTCTTTTGTCTTGCAGGTTGTCGGAGAACACTCATCACTGTGGGGAAAGCATAGTAACAGCTCATGATATAGTGCAAGATGAAGACTGGCCCTCAGCTGCCTTTGACCTTTTACTTCCATCCAGCACTCCAACCAATAGGATGACGCCACCCACATCCAGGGTGGGTCCTACTTCTTCCAACCAATAGGATGACACCACCCACATCCGGGGTGGGTCTTACTTCTTCAGTTAACACACTCATGGTTGTGCTTCCATGGTGGTTGTAAATCCTGCTGGTTTGGTGGAGAATTAACCATCACAGCTATTGAACATCCCAGCTGTCAAGGGCTCAATCTCACAAATGTAGGGCTGACAACACCACGAAATCCCATCTAGGTTCAAATACTAAGCTTCCTGTTTTCTCAGTATGTGGTGCCAAGCAAATCAACATCCCTGAGCTCTGAGTTTCCTAGGGCAGGTGTGGCCAGTGACGGCTTTCAGGGGTGTGTGACAGCTAAGCGAGTTACTTTCTGGCTTAACTCAGATACTCTTTAGCATTTTTCTTCTCAACAGCGATAGAGAGATGAAAAATTAACCTAAAACTCTTGAGAAGTTGAAAGATGATGTCACACATTCACTAGACATGAAGTTTATCTGAGACCATACCTCCAATTCCAGAAAAACTAGTCAGCTCCAAGAAGATTACTGTACAGCAATAATGGCATAACCTGTTTCGTGTGGACTATAGATGCAACCTGATGCTGCACTGTGCTTGCCACTTAATTTGAAACATAGACATGGAGTTTCAGAACTTCCTGAGGAGCAAGCCAGAAAAATATATTTCTATTGCTTCTGCTTATTTTCTTGGCCGGGAACAAGCAATCATTTAATCGCTCATTCTAGCACAACATTTGCCAGCTGCCTGGATGCGACAGGCAGGAGTTAAATCTCACACCATGCAATTAGCTGAGCCTTACAGATCAGCCAGGTATGCAAGAATGATGCAGAGGATGCAGGTGGGTGTGTGCTCAATAAACGGTCCTTGTTCTAATCTTCACCAGCAGAATCAATGATACACATGCTCTGTTTGCTTCCCCCAGTCAAGGGAATTCAGATGCACCTTTATCAACATAAATAAGCTGCTATTTCAATCTTAAAATGATCAGGATAAGGAGAGATCGACTTTGGAAACCTGCTATGTGTGTTTAAAACATGTATGAGAACAGTAACATAAGACATCATTGCTGTGTGTTCATTTTGTTTCTAATTACCCACCTTGAAGGGGCCAACATCTCTTGGAACCCAGATCTCAGACCTCGCTGGTCAGTACTCCCTTCAGCGAAACACATTCGGCTGTAATTGTTCAGAAATGATTATAAGAAAGTTTCCATTAATCTTCATGTTCTTTGGAAGAAAATTAAAGTTTTCAAACCTTAAATCAATTACTAAGTATGAGTGATAGCACAGTTTCTCCATTCCACGGGACATAAAATCAATCATACCACAAAGGTGTTTGGCACCATTTCTTAAATATTAAATTCCTTCAAGATACAAATAGATATAAAGAAACTCACTTGAGATTATCAATAGCAAGCCTCTACAAATATGCAGGATTCAAATGTGATTTTCAAAAATCTCAGAACTCTTGCTCTGTTTTTCTAAAAAATATTAACTTTAGTATGAAAAAGCTTGAATATTTTGAATCTTTGCATTTAAATATCACATTCTTTCTAACATAGAATAACTTTTTTTACATGGGAATAGAAGTCAAAGGCAATCACATCTGTTGCCAAAGACAGGAGTTCTCTTGGCCCTGCCTCCAGCTCCTCCACCTGCTGTGGAATATTACTTTAACTATGTAAAGATGTGTTATATTTGTTTGTGTTGTGGAATATCACTTTAACTATATAAAGGTGTGTTGCTTTTATTTATGCTGCATTTGTTTAATTATGTAAAGATGTGTTGCTCTTGCACCCTGCCTGCCTAAGGTCTAATTGGTCTAATAAAAAGCTGAATGGCCAATAGCTAGGCAGAGGAGGGATAAGCAGGGTTGGCGGACAGAATAAATGGAAGTAGAAAAAGAGGAAGATGCCTGGGGCCAGTCAGCCAGGCAGCCACCAGACAGACATGGAGTAGGCCATATAGAATGAAAGAAAGGTAAAAAGTCCCAAGGCAAAACACAGGTGAAGAGAAACAGGTTGACTTGAGTTATAAGAACTAGTGGGGCAAGCCTAAGCTAAGGCCAAGCGTTCATAACTAATATTAAGTCTCCGTGTCATGATTTGGGAGCTGGTTGGTGGCCAAAAGAAAGCCTGTTACATCCACCACCACCACACGTGACACTGCCTTCAGCTCCCTCCCCACCAGTCTCCTGTCCACCTCCCCATGACTCAGCCTGAGTGGCCACTATCACACCACTCATCTGGAAATCATCCACCCTCGTGCTAGCTATGGTGCACTTTCTGCCTGGAGCCTTCCCCCACCTTGCTTTAGCTGACTGTTAGGATCTGCTCCAGCTAAGCTTCCCACATTGGGTGAGATCCTGTGGTCTGTGGCTCACAGCACTGTGCGCACACTTTTATCATTGTGCTTCGTATTAGTACCACTTTCCCACTGCTGTGTAAGCAGCCATCTAACCCAGGCTGTCAGTCTCTTGTGTATGTTCATGTTCATGAGTGGCAGGAGTGTTCCTCAGGAGTTGTCTTAAACAACTGAGCTATATTCCCAGCCCCTGTACTTCATTTCTCAGAGAAGCCATGCAAAGCTGGGTTGGAAGCCACTCCGCACTCACAAAGTAGGAAAAACAGTCTTTGAAGAAAAGGGAAATAAAGACCACCTAGACAAAAGGCAAACAAGAACTCTTGGAGCCTAGAGGAGGCACAGCATGAATCAGTTAGACTTTCTACTTGTTGTGTCTAGAAACCTGTACCCCACACCCACATTTGGGTCCTGTGAGATCTCCTGTATCCTTCCAGTGAATCCCCAACTTCTGCTTACCAATTTTGAAAGCATTTTAGTTTCTAGCAAGGCACTAATATGCAGGAAGGAAGTGATAAGTAGCTGTGTTTTAACTGATTGATCAGTGACTGTCTTTTAACATTTTTAGGTTGGAAGAAAGATTCCTTCCCAGATCCTAACACCAAGCAGAGCCTCAGAGTTCTCACCTGCTGTGGGAAGAACAGCAATGTTTCAAAAAACTGCAGCTCTGCAGCTTTATAAACCTTTGTAAGAATACCAGAAGGAACTGTGAAGGTGGCTTAAACAGAAATGTCCTTTTATCGCTGTCATTTTCAAGATGAAAAACTAGAAACGAGAGAAATGAAACCACTGACCTGAAGTCACAGTCACAATCAGGTCCCAACAGACATGCCCTTCTTCCTCCCCTGCCTTTTAACTCAACACAAACAGGGAAATACCTGCACTAGGACACTGGCCTTCAGAAGAACACACTATGAGTCTTCTCACATCCTGAAGTTTCTAGGAAGTAGCAGTGAAGGTCAGTGTTAAGAGTGGTCCTTAAGACATTGTGACGCCCTGAGTTTCATCGTGGTAACTCCTGTATCTTCTGCCTCAAGAATAAGGGAGCCTCTTGGCCTTGGCATTTCTGTGATGTTTGTTCATTTTTTAAAATTATAAATTGGATGACTTAGCAAAGAATTGTCGGAGTGAGGCAAACTATATTGGAGATAAAATTCTGCATAAGAAATTAAACAATCATACTAAACAAAATGTGCACAATTCTCACAACTATAGCCCAGATTACAATTCCTTTCACACTTCTAAGTAAAAAATTACTTAAAGCTAACAGATAACAAGAAAATCCCTGATAAAGATTAAGGTTCCACAAAGCTCCATCAACAGCTAAAACATATTGATAATTCATTCAGCTTAGCTGGGTCCCCAGGCCATAACATCAACACACACTATAGATGGCTGTTTGATTTTATTTCTTTCTCAAATTATGATAAATTAATTGTCTCCTTCCTCTAGAAGTCTGGGTTTATGTTTTCTTTAAATATTTCACCAATATTTTGGAGGTCAAATCTCACAGTAGAAACTGATGCTGAGGGTAACTTCAAAATCTATGTGCTTTTCCCAGCTTACATATGAATAGCAAAGACTTTGGCATGTGGCATGCAAAAATATTGTAAAACTTACCTCAAAAAAGCTTCCTGTTTGAAAATAAAGTTTATCTATCTAAAGATTAGTAAAATATGAAGGCAGTGAAATGGCTGATGGGCAAAGGCATTTGTCACGCAGGCCTGACAACACAAGTTCAATCCCCAGATGCCATGTTAACGTAGAATGAGAGAACTAACTCTACAAAGTTGGCCTCTGACCTCCACACACATGCTATGGCATGTGTGTGTCCCCCCCACACACACACATGCACATCAAACATAAATAATAATAATGATAGTAAATAATTTAAAAATTAGTTAAAATGTGTTTTTTGCTTTTCAATAAACAAGGTGATTTGTTTATTTAATTAACACTGCTTCACTTCATGGTGCTATTATATGGACCTGGAATGCTTCCCAAAGCCCCATGCACTAAAGACTTGGTCCCCTGCTTAGTGTTTCTAGAATGTGGTGGAAACTCCAAGAGGTAGGATCTTCCAGCATTGGGTGAGACTGTCACCATGAAGCCTCTTACTTGGTCCCTAAGACTTTGAGCCACAATAAACCTTTGTACACTGATTATTACAGATATTTGTTATAGTAACAGAAAGCCAACTATATAAGCAGAGACTGGAGGAGAGAAAGAGGGCGAGGGAGGGGGAGAAAGGGAGACAGAGGGAGGGAGCAGTATTTTTAAGGGTGTTGGGCACAGAAAAAGAATAAGCACAGTGAATATTTTCAGTCAATCTTCATCTACTAGATAAACACACCCTTCTGGAAGGATATGCTGTTGACACAGCATCGGATTCTAAACAACGCTGGGCTTTACATTATCCTGACACATCTTTCCTTTTATTATGTATTTCTTTATGCTGCTTTTGTTTCCTCTCAAATGCTCGGAGCTCATAAAAAGAAAGCAAATGATTTATATCATAAACATGTCAAGCTAAGACTTTACCATTTTCTTTCTTAACTTAAAGAAACAGGAAATGCTGCAGAGAGAAAATACCTCTCAGCAGTAGTTCCTCACCTGCCAGAGGACAAAGACAGGAAACCCAAACCTGAACCCTTACAGCAACGTTATACCTCTACACCAGGCCATCTCCATGATGTTCTTATATTACATCCCTTCTTCCTCACAGTGGTCCTGAGGTGCAGGTAGAAGTGTGTCTGCCATTGCCTGTGTGAGGAAACTGAGGTACAGAGAGCTTCATCAATTCACCCAAGATTATCTACCTGGTAAGTGACATTGCAGGACAAGAACTCAGCCTATTCAGCATAAATGAGCCCACACTCTTAGCTACTCTGAATACTGCCTACTTCCTAGGTTTTTATAAGAAAACAAAATTATATGCACAATGGTTACCATCGTCTTGACCATAACAAGCCAGCCTGCAGCAGCTACAAAAATCACCATGCTGATCGCTAGGTTGATGCTTATGAGTCACAATGCATATTGATGGATTATAAAGTGACATTTATATTTTTTGATTATTTTATATCTACAATCCTATTTTCTTTCTGCTGGAAAAAAAACTTAGCTTCCAAAATCCTTGAGACTGCAAAGATTTACTACATGGCTTAAAATTACGTTCTTATGGAGGAGAATTATTTATGTGTCTCCTGTATTTTTTCAATATAAAACAATCAGATTGATACCTTTTACAATTGTAATCTTCTACTAAAAACAAGGAAGGAAACACATACATGCACAAGCACACACACAAGCACACACACACATACACACACACGTGTATGCTTACAGCAAAACCAGAAGCATCTACATCCCCACAGGATATCTTTCAATACATGTTCCTGGAGATATATTAGGAAGCAGACACCTAAATTTGATTAGTTCCAACTGAGAAGGGGAAGAGTTTATCTTCCTTTGATGGAAACTCACATGAGTGATGAAAAATTGCCAAGCTTCATCCATTATATATGAAGCAAAATGAGCCAAGAAA
Organism: Peromyscus nudipes; assembly: GCA_902168325.1. Taxonomy (NCBI): domain Eukaryota; kingdom Metazoa; phylum Chordata; class Mammalia; order Rodentia; family Cricetidae; genus Peromyscus; species Peromyscus nudipes. Next base: position 18,616 of record CABHPH010045364.1, on the reverse strand, counting down.
ACAGTAGCCAGAGCCTCTACCAGATGCTACTCATGAGTTAAAGGAATTTTATCTCCTTCACATGTGAATTATTTGGAAGAGCTTTTAGTGATAATTTCCAAATGAAGCCAAGAAGCATTTTATTGAAATGAGGCATTTCAGTGCTGAGCTCAGTCTAAGCAACAGTCCAGTTTCAAACAAGCATTCAGTTGAACACATCAAAAGAATTTGTGCTTTACTATACCCACTGGGGACTCTACTAGAAGGAATAACTACAGTCTTTCATATACACACAGATGATAGATCAGAGAGAGAGAGAGAGAGAGAGAGAGAGAGGGAGAGAGAGAGAGAGAGAGAGAGAGAGAGAGAGAGAGAGAGAGAGAATTCAGTCATTATAAAGGAATTTTAGAGGCCTGCTTAGGCACTCAACCACCCAAAGAGCAATAGAGCAGAACTCTCTGAGATAAGATCCTCTTCCCTAAAGACAATCTCCACAGGAAGGTGGTACACCCTTAAGAAAATGAGCAATACAAATGACAAATGGACTGAGAAAAAAATCAGGGAAACAAAACCATTCAAATGGTCACAAACTATATAAAATATCTTGAGGTAACCCTAACCAAGCAAGTGAAAGACTTGTATAACAAGAATTTCAAGTCTTTGAAGAAAGAAATTGAAGATGTCAGAAAATAGAAAGATCTCCCATGCTCATGGAGCAGTAGAATTAACATAGTAAAAAATAGCCATCCTACCAAAAGCAATCAACAGATTCAATGCAATCCCCATCAAAATTCCAACACAATTCTTTACAGTCCTTGAAATGACAACACTCAATTTCATATAGAAAAACGAAAAACTCGGTATAGCTAAAACAATCCTGAACAATAAAAGAACTTCTAGAGGTATCACCATCCCTGATTTCAAGTTGTACTACGGAGCTGTAGTAGTGAAAAACGTCATGGTATGGGCATAAAAACAGACACATTGATCAATGGAATCAAATAGAAGACCCAAATATAAATCCACACACCTATGGACACCTGATTTTTGATAAAGAGGCCAGAAAGACACAATGTAAAAAAAAAAAAAAGGCATCTTCAACAAATGGTGCTGGTCTAACTGGATGTCTGCACATAAAAGAATGCAAATAGATACATATTTATAACCATGAACAAAACTCAAGTCCACGTGGATCAAAGACCTCATCATAAAACCAGATACATGGAACCTGATAGAAGAGAAAGTGGGGAATTGCCTTGAACACATTGGCACAGGAGACAACTTCCTAAACAGAACACTAATAGCATAGGCACTAAGTGAGACAATTAATAAATGGGACCTCATGAAACTGAAAACTTCTGTAAGGCTAAAGACACTGTCAACAGGACAAAATAGTAGCCTACAGAACAGAAAAGATTTTCACCAACTCCACATCTGATAGAGGGCTAATATCCAAAATATATAGAAACTAGACATCAACAAACCAAATAATCCAATTTTTAAGATGGAGTATAGATCTAAACAGAGAATTCAAATGGCTGAGAAACACTTGAAGAAATGTTCAACATCCTTAGCCATCAGGAAAATGCAAATAAAAACTACTTTGAGATTCCATCTTATACCTGTCAGAATGGCAAGAACAATAACACAAGTGACAGCTCCTGCTGGAGAGGATGTGAGCAAGGGGAACACTCCTCCACTGCCGGTGGGAGTGCAAACTTGTACAGCCACCTTGGAATGAATATTTCTTCAGTTCCTCAGAACAGGCAGTTCCTCAGAAAGTTGGGAATCAATCTAATTCAAGACCCAGCTATACCACTCTTGGGCATATATCCCAAAGACACACCATCCTACCACAAGGAACTTGCTCAAGTGTGTTTATAGCAACCTTAATTATAATAGCCAGAAACTGGAAATAACCTAGATGTCCCTCAGCTGAAGAATGGATAAAGAAATGTGGTACATTTACACAATGTAGTATTACTCAGCTGTTTATTTGGGAGCTGGTGGTCCAAAGAAAGACCTACTACATTTAAGTGTTTCCTCTTTTTTATTTATTTGTTTGTTTGTTTGTTTAGGTTATTATTATTTATTACACTAAGAGGATTTAAAACTCAGAGAAATTATAACAATTATGTGATGTCATCTTGAGAAAGCCAATGTATCACTGTAGCTAGAGTTTTCCTGCCTGGCCCACAGTCAGGACAAATCTCTCTCACCCGCCAGTCCCACAGCCGCTCAGACCCAACCAAGTAAACACAGAGACTTATATTGTTTACAAACTGTATGGCCGTGGCAGGCTTCTTGCTAACTGTTCTTATATCTTAAATTAATCCATTTCTATAAATCTATACCTTGCCACATGGCTTGTGGCTTACCGGCATCTTCACATGCTGTTTGTCATGGTGGCGGCTGGCAGTGTCTCCGCTCAGCCTTCCACTTCCCAGAATTCTCTCCTCCTTGTCCCGCCTATACTTCTTCCTGCCTGACCACTGGCCAATCAGTGTTTTATTTATTGACCAATAAGCAACATGTTTGACATACAGACCATCCCACAGCATATCACAGTTAAAAGCACTTGAGAAATTGTTACCAGACTTATGTGTGTTCAACTTTTCAGCTCTGCCACTTAGAACCTGTGTCAGCACAGGTGATCACTGGACTTTCTATACTTTACTTTCCCTATCTATGAAATGAGATCATAAAATTGTCCAAAATATTTTATAATATTAGATTACTGGAGATACAATAATTACTAAGTAGCTGATCCTTAGTCAGTAAATATGAAAATGCCTGTATCATATTTTATGTGTATGATATTTTATGTGTATGATGTTATGATACTATCAGTACATAAACAAGTACCTCTCCTTTCTCCTTTACTGGCCAATACTAATAATGTTACAGAAGTCCAAGAACTAAACACCTCCTGACCTATGGTTTGTGACATATTTACCAGGTGGAATCATGAATCTATTTGCACACATATAAAGGAAAGGATGTTTCCTTTTCTGCAGGCTAGAGGGCCATACTGCCTTTTCTTTTCAGTAGCTACAGTAGCCATGTAGATTCAGTAATCACCAATGACCACTAAGGGACACTGTGGAATATTCCTTTATAGTGTGTGAATATATGTCACTGCAATTGGTTTAATAAAGAAGCTGGCTGACCTATCGCTAGGCAGGATAAGCTTAGGCAGGAGAACCAGACTAAGAGAATGCTGGGAAGAAGAAGGAATAAGAATCAGAGGAGTTGCCAGCCAGATTCAGAAGAAGCAACATGAAAAATACATAGATGAGGTAAATGAGCCTCGGGGAAGCACATAGATTAATAGAAATGGGTTAATTGAAGTTGTAAGAGCTAGTTAAAAACAAGTCTAAGCTATTGGCCAATCATTTATAATTAATAATAAGTCTCTTGTGTGGTTTTTTGGAAACTGGCTGGCAGGACAAAAAAGTCCACCTACATATGGTGCCCATTGTCAGACAATGTATATCCACATGAAACCTGAGAAAGCTTAAGAAAAGGTTCTAGACACACAAAAACAGAGTCAAATGTGGCTTCCTGATAACTGCCTTCTCTCAGGTAGGCTCAGTGTTGGCAACAGAGGCATGGATCCTTTAAGAGGTGGCTTCCTGGCTCTATGCTAGCAGCAAATACAGGCACAACTCTTTTAAGAGGTCCTGCTACCAAACACTTATAGGGGATTATGAGCAGCAGACAACACTCAATGGCAGAGTGGACTCAAAAACTTACCAGAGTTGGCGATCCAAAGGCACCTCTGCCATGAGGCTAAAGCTCTCAGGGAACCAAGGGGGGAGGAGCCAGCCACCATGCACTAGCTCCGTTCACTCAGCTGAGCAGTGTCAACAGCTGGCATAGCAGTTTAAGGCAATCAAAAAACACAACAGATGCTCATTAAAGACAGATCCAGTTGGGAAAAAACCTCTAAACATGTGGTTGATATATTGTGCACCCCAATAAACTTATCTGGGGGGTCAGAGAACAGAACAGCCATAATATTAAACATAGAGGTTAGGCAGTGGTGGCACATGCCTTTAATCCTAGCATTCCAGAGGCAGAGATCTGTCTGGATCTCTGTGAATTCTAAGCCACACTGGAAACATCCAGGTGTGGTAACAAGACCCTTTAATCTCAGGAAGTGATGGCAAGAGGCAAAAAGGTATACAAGGCGCGAGGACCAGGAACTAGGCTGGTTAAGCTTTTAGGCTTTGAGCAGCACAGTTCAGCTGAGATCCATTTGGATGAGAACTCAGAGGCTTCCAGTCTGAGGAAACAGGATCAGCTGAGGAACTGGCAAGGTGAGGTGGCTGTGGCTTGTTCTGCTTCTCTGATCTTCCAGCATTCACCCCAATACCTGGCTTCAAGTTTGATTTTATTAATAAGACTTGTTAAAATTCGTGCTACACAAACGGGTTACAATGTATTTAAAAATATGCATAGGCTTGGAAGAAAAAAGAAAAAGGGTATAGACAGTCATAGATTAAAAAATAGTTTAAAAATAATAAAGTCCTTAAAAAGGAGTAAAGCAAAATAATAATAAGCCACGTGAAGATGAGAAATACACAGAGAGTCTGGATCCTGTATGTTATTATGTTACCTTTAAAGTTTTTGTTTGCTGATGAAAGAGCTGCTAAGAAACATTTTATTATGAAAGCTACTAGATTAGACCAACCTATATATTTTTCTAAAATATCTTAACTTCAAAATGGAAGACAAAAGGTGTGTTGCTTTGAGGGAGAGGTTATGCTTTTATTTGCACTGGAAATGAGAGGCTATGGATTTACTCCAGGTTGATATGGATCAGGTTTGATTGGAGAAGACCACCTAAAAATCCTTGTTATAGGCATAAAGAAACAAACCTAGAAAAACTACAAAACATGTGATTTTTTTTTTACCTGCTTAAACACAAAACAAAAAAATCATCTTTGGCTAGTTTGTGTACAACACACAGTCTACACTTGTGTTAATACAGACATGTGTGTTACCTTTAAAAGTTTGTGTGTTTTCAGAGCAAGGGCACATCAATAAAAATGGATGGCCCAGGTGAGCCCTCATCTCAGAGTGCCTCTGTTACAGTCTTCTCCGAATTCTACATCCAGAACAGCTTCAAGGCTGCTGACTGAGATGATGCAGCCTCACAAACTACTCCAGCCAAGACTTAACCATTATCCTTATTTTTTCAAGGTTCTCCCAAGGATACTAGTGCCCACAGACAATAGGAAGTAGTCTAGAGAATGACACCCACATTCCCAGAAGATGGGATATGGAGGGGTTGGTTATTCAATGGATTATGGATGTTTGTCATTGTTTAGGAGGATTGGTTAAAAGTTGTTATTGGTCATAGTCAGAAAAAAGTAAACAAAAGTGTTAAATTCAAAGATCTCTTTCTAAAGGATAAAAAGGGGATTGATATAAGAATGATAGGAAAAAGAGTAGGTTATTGAATATACTTTAATCCAAAAAACAACTATTAATCTCAAAATACTTACATTGGTATGGATTTTGTTTTATTGATACAGGTTTAAAGTTATTTTGCTATACTATATGTATGTTTCTACTCTTTTGGGGGTATTGTGCTTATGCAACTCATTTAAAATGTAATGTCGGAGACTACCTGGAAAACAGGACCCCAAGAAAGACACGGGGATCGCCCAATGACGGAGAAATGGATGAGATCTACATGAACAGTCTGGACGTGAGTGGGGGTAATGAGGGGCTGGGGGTAATGAGGGGCAAGGGTTGAGGGAAAGAGAACTTGGGGGAGTGGGAGATCCCAACTGGATCAAGAACAGAGAGGGAACACAAGGAATGTTCATGATAAATGAAGACCACATGAGAATAGGAAGAAGCAAAGTGCTGGAGAGGCCCACAGAAATCCACAAAGATGCCCCCACAATAGACTGCTGGCAATAGTCGAGAAATAGCCCTATCTGACCTACCCTGGTGATAGGATGGCCAAACACCCTAATTGTTGTGCTAGAAACCCCATCCAGTGACTGAGGGAACTAGATGCAGATATCCACGGTCAGGCCCCGGGTGGAGCTCCGGGAGTCCAATTGGCGAGAAGGAGGAGGGTTTATGTGAGCAAGAGTTGTTGGGACCAGGGATGGATGGAATACAGGGACAAGTGGCCAAACGAATGGAAACACATGAACTGTGAACCAATGGCTGAGGGGCCCCCAACTAGATCAGGCCCTCTGAATGGGTAATGTATATTTAAAATACAGGTTAGTAGTTAGTCATCTATAATAATCAAACTTGTAGTCACATTAGGTATGTTTTCAAGGTTAAACATATATTTAGATAGATAGATGGTCTTCAAACACTTCAAAGACCTACAGAATATGGCGTTTAATGTTTAGTAACCTAAGGCTTTTCATGACAGTGAGACACGTCTGCTCCTAACAGCACCAATCTACTTCAAAAGAAGATGATGGGCATCAAAGAACCTCTGTATGGAGTTTGCTTTCTTTATGGCAAAAGCTAGCCATTTGAACAAAAAACTGCCCTTGCCTCAATTGCTGACAATATACTAAATAAACTGGACCAGCAGGATGCAAAAAAAAATGGACTGCCAAACTTTGCCAAGATAGGGTAGGACAGTCCTTCAAAATTCTCTGCTTCTCAAAAATTTCTGTCAGATATACCAGGCCTGTAGACCAAAGTTGAATGCCCTAACATTACAGAAGAACTTTGGGTGACTATCCAAGCAGCCAGATGCCCCTGTCATTAGATAGCATTACATCCTTCTAGGATTTTTGGCGGAGTTAAAGACTAAGTAATTAGACTTAAAGTTTTCCTTAGTTATGATTAAAGGTAAATTAGGTATAAAATTTCAGACTCACAAAAATAAGATAGATAGTATTTTCTCTAAATTTGTCAAATACAAATGGACTGGATATTGTAATTGTAAATTTTACTTAATAGTGTTTTTGTTGTATATAATTTTATTATGTTAAACCTTCTTTTTTTTATTTAGACAGAAAAGGAGAAATGTGGTATATTCCTTTACACTGTGTGAATATATATAACTGTGATTGGTTTAATAAAGAAGGTGACTAGCCTATATCTAGGCAGGATAAAGTTAGGCAGGAGAATCAGACTAAGAGAATGCTGGGAAGGAGGAGGAAGATGAGAAGTTGCCAGCCAGATTCAGAAGAAGCAACATGAAAAATACATAGATGAGGTAAATGAACCTCAGGGAAGCACATAGATTAATAGAAATGGGTTAACTGAAGTTGTAAGAGCTAGTTAAAAACAAGTCTAAGCTATTGGCCAATCATTTATAATTAATAATAAGTCTCTTGTGTGATTATTTGGGAACTGGCTGGCAGGACAGAAAAATCTGCCTACAGGACACCGTAACAGCCCTGGAGACACCACATTAGACTTTAGACAGCTAATGAAGCACCAAGAGGCTCAAACAACTACAGAATCACAGTTAAGTGAGGAGATGCTGTGGTCATCTCGTGGTACTACAGTGAGCATAGAGTATAGGTACTACCTGGCATATTGATTTTGGCTCCCTTGAATATTGTGTTAGTTTCTTCTCTCATTGCTGTAACTAAAATACCTGATAAGAAGCAACTTGATAAGGGACAGTGTAGATGTAACAGTCTTTTTTAAATAAGAAACACAGAGCTAAATGCAGAGTTAAAAGCCCAAGAGGTCAGAGCAATAGCTAAGAGCTAAAAACCTTTCTTACCCTTCACTGCCGCTGCTGTCCTCCTCAGCAAGAGACCTACTTCCTGTGTATCTGTCTTTTTATTGACTTTCTGTTCTGCCTTCTCATTGGTTGTAAATCCAACCACATGACCTCGTCACTGCCTGTCTATACAGACCTCTAGGTCTCTATGGTTGATATTGAGCTTAAAGGCGTGTGTCTCCATGCTGGTGGTATCCTTGAACACACAGAGATCTGCCTGTCATGTGATCTGGATTAAAGGCGTGCGCCACCACCGCCTGGCTTCTGCTATGGCTTGCTATTAGCTCTGACCCCCAGGCAACTTTATTTATTAACATACAAATAAAATCACATTTCAGTACAAATATCACCATAGGACAGGTTTATTTTGGCTCACAGTCTGAGAAAATGCCATCATGGAGGGAAGGCAAGGTGGCAGAAGCCTGATGTTATTTAAATGCTAAATGGTCTTATTTAAAAAAAAAAAAAAAAAAAAACCTGTACCAGGTATTAGGGTAAAAGCTGAAAGATCAGAGAAGCAGAACAAGCCACAGCCAATCTCACCTTGCCAACTCCTCAGCCAATCCTGTTTCCAGGAATCCTTGGACTGAATGCCTCTGAGTCCTCACCCAAAAGGCCTCAGCCAAAAAGAGCCTTTAGTTCCTGTCTCCTCATGTCTTATGTGCCATTCTCTGCCCAGCCATGTCACTTCCTAGGATTAAAGGCCTGTGTTCCCAATACTGGGATTAACAGTGTGAGCTACCACTGCCTGCCCCTGTTTCTTTCCTAGACTGAGTCAATCTCATGTAGTCCAGGGTGGCTTTGAATTCATAGAGATCCAGATGGATCTCTGCCTCCTGAGTGCTAGGATTAAGGGTGTGTGCCACCACTGACTGGCCTCTGTGTTTAATCTAGTGGCTTGTTCTATCCCCTGATCTTCAGGCAAATTTTATTAGAGTACAAAATATATCACCACAGCCTGAGGTAGCACTTCACATTGAACCTGTAGTCAGGAAAGAGAAAGTGATGAATGGTGGCACTCAGCTTGCTTTATACTTTTTATTCAGCCTGGGCCCCTATACCATGAGATGATGTGGCCCATGTCTAGAGTGGGTCTTCCTCTCTCAATTAAACCTTTCTGGAAACACTTTCAGACATACTCAGAGATGTTTCCATGGTGATTTTAAATCTTGTCAAGTAGACAATGAAGATCAACCATCACTGATATATACCCCTCAGTAGGATCATGATTGGATGACATTTTCATTTTTATTTTTTAAGGAATTAATTATTATTTTTCCATATTGTGTTCCATAATGACTATACTAACCTACATCCTAACCAGTTATGTGCAAGTACTTCACAACAGCCAAAATATGGAATCAACCTAAATGGATGAACAAGACAGGTAAGGCTGAAAGCACTGGGTCGTGCCTTAAGCAAACAAAGAGCTGTGACATGTGCAGTAGCACCTGGCCCAGAGGAGCCTGAAACCAGACCCCCAAGATGACAACTGCCGATGTAAGACCCAGGGCCAAACCAAGAAATGCCACGGTGACTGGAAGCAAAGTCCACCAAACAGCACACACATAGACACCTCAGCCCTCAGTTTAACAAACAAGATTGCTTGCATATCTCCCAGAATCTGTGCCATTGATTCTGGGTCTGCCCCTGGGATCAGAGACAGAGGGATCTGCTGTGGATATCTGTATGCTGTGAATGTGTTGATCTGATTGGTTAATAAATAAAGTGCTGATTGGCCAGTAGCTAGGCAGGAAGTATAGGTGGGACAAAGAGAGAGGAGAATTCTGGGAACAGGAGGGCCGAGTCAGGAGACGCTGCCAGCTGCCCCCATGAGAAGTAAGATGTAAAGTACCAGTAAGCCACAAGCCACGTGGCAACTTATAGATTAATAGAAATGGGTTAATTTAAGATATAAGAACAGTTAGCAAGAAGCCTGAGCTATTAGGCCAAACAGTTTTAAATAATATAAGCGTCTCTGTGTTTATTTGGGTCTGAGTGGCTACGGGCCCAGGCGGGACTGGAGATAACTCCAGCTACAGGGATCCCAGCTGCAGAGCCAGCAACAGATGAAGATAAAGAAAATGTGGTGTTTGTGTTTATAGTGGAATACTATTTAGCCTCAGAAAAGACAATCCTGTGATTTATTACATTCTGGATGAACCTAGAAGACACTATGTTAAGTGAAATAAGCTATGCATGAGAGGGCAAACTGTATGATTTCATTTACATATGTAATCTAAGAGTTAACTCATAGACACAGAGAGTAGAATGGTGGTTACCAGCGTCTGGGGTCAGGAGGTAAGAGGAATTAATAGAGGCAGCTGGTCACATTGCACCTGCACTTAGGAAGCAGAAAATGATGACTGCTAGTCAAATTACACAAAATATCACAAAGAAGAAATAATTTCAAGAAACCTACCATAGTGCCCTCCTCTCTACTGGAGAAACAGCCCAAGCCTCCAATGGATGCCTGAAACCATAGAGGACAGGACCTATTGAGTGCAAAGCCCTGTATACACACCAATGACAAAATATGACTTTAAGTTTGGCAGTTAATTTTTAAAACCAGTAGTAAAATGGAACAAACGTAACAATTAACTGTAATAAAAGGACTATAGTCTCTCTCTTGAAAAAGTCTAGACAAATGTCACCATTCCCAGATGGCAGTTGACTGCAGGTAACTATGACAGATGGAAACACACATAAGGATTTCCATAATGATAAAGGGATACATTCATCCAGGAAACATAGCAAGCTCTGATATGTATTCATCAAGTTGAAGAGTGGAAATATACCGATAGAAAGGAAGCTAGGGTAGTTTGTCAGTTGGGCTGCTCTGTGACACACACCCCCCCCCCCCCCCCCCCCCGGGGAACCAAATACAGATGCAAATTACTCTCTCCTGGGCATCCACCGCGCTTCCACAGTGGGCTTAAAGTCGCCATCAAAAGGCCTATAACTGAGCAGGAGAACATCTACCTCAGAAGAAAATTAAAATATTCATAGCAACCTAAGTCTCATGACATCGTTAAACAAAGACATTTCACATGAAAAGATGGGAGAAGTGACTGTTAGGAATACAGAGAAGCCAGGAGGAGAGAGTGGGGCACAATTTTTCCAGAAAATCTATCATTACACCCACTGTCATGACACCCACAGTCAGGACGATGTCTAGGCTTTATGCAAAGAGTCTTTTCTTGTGAATTAGGCCTGAACTCTCACGGGGAGATATTAAAGTGAAGGGAGTCACCAGCTGAGCAAAGATGAGTTGGCAAATATCAATGTAACATGGCGCTGCATTTACTATAGAGACCTATTCATCAACTTCACACCTTGTTCGTGTTGATAGACAGCAGCTTAATGATGTCCAGAACTATTCTTGTGAGTCCAGTATCTAAGGAGAGGTTTGAAATGGGAAGGAGCAAGGACAAGGGAGTGATTTCCTTAGTGGAGAATGTTATGCTTTATGAGTACTGTGTGACTTAGAGCTTTCTTCTGTGTGCAAATCTTGCAGAATTAGCTCACCAAGTCTCTCTCATTCTTGTAGGACACTAACATCTATCTGAAGTACTCTCAAACATTTGTACAGGACAAAATCTTAATTTGCTTTAAGAGATTAAACAACTTGAGAGTAAGTTATACAATGTCTTCTGGGGGGAAACAAGAAGGCACAAGGCGCCTGACAATCAAACAGGACCTGACAAGAATGAGTCGCCCACCCCCACAGTGCCAGTTAACACACTTGAGAGCCTCCTCAAAGCTCTTAGTCTTTCAGTCCTTATGATTCCATTTCCGCGCCACACATGAAGCCGTTCTCAACCCAGCCCTGACTCAGGTCTACCTGACTTGTAGGTCATGAAAACAGGAACTTCTCAGACCCACTGGGTGTGCTTCATCCATACAGGCAAACCACAGACCAATTTTCGTGTGAAGGATTTTGTCCTGTTGACTGTCACGTTGTCCCCATAAAGGATGGCACCTGATGCATAACAGGCACTCAGTAAACTTTAACAGGCACTGTTAAAAGAGGGAATCTAGAAGAGCCTGTAAAACAGGCTTCTACAGAAAAGAATAACAATAGCCAGGAATTCAGCTAGCCAACGGCTGTCCCAATGAATCCTATGGTGTTGATCATCGAAAAGTGACTACACATACATATGAAGAACAAAGGAAATAATCAGAGCATGGCATACGTGCTTGTGATCTCAGTACTGAAGGGGCGAAGGTGAGAGGATTGTTGCACATTCACGGCCAGACAGGGCTGTATAGCGAGACTCTAATTAAAAAACAAAATAGAAAGAATAGATAAAACATGAAGATAACACTCGGCAGGCAAGATGACTCTGAGAAAACACACATGCTGCCAAACCCTGATGACCTGAGTTCAACCACCAGACCCACAGTGAAAGGAAGACACTGATCCCATAACTTGTCCTCTGACCTCCATGCAAACACCACGGTGTACGTCCATGCACACATACAGGCACTTGTCATAAGTCACATGGAAACCTGCTGCTGCAGAAGATCCCTAAAGTGTTATACTACACTATACAGACAAACAACAGAAAGTGTAAGTGAAGTTACCCTGTAACAGGGCAATAATGCCACTGCTGAACACCATAAGCTAACAAACAAAATCCCAGCACCAGGAATGGGTGCCTCTTTTGAAGTTTTTGGCCAGTGAGGCCACATATTCCCCCGACATTATAAGCTATTGCCAAGGTTCTTGGTTAACCCCACATAGACCCCCAACATCACAAGGTATTGCCGATGCTCTTGGTTAACCCCCCATAGGCCCCCAACATTACAAGCTATTGCCGATGCTCTTGGTTACCCGTCCCCCCACCCCCCGGAACTTCATGGTAAAACCCTATTGTTAAAGGTTTCTTTCTTTTTTTTTTTTTTCTTTTTTTGGTTTGGTTTTTTGAGACAGGATCTCACTCTGTAGACCAGGCTGGCCTCAAACTCACAGACATCCTCCTGCCTCTGCCTCCCGAGTGCTGGGATTAAAGGTGTGTGCCACCACCACCCAGCTAAAGGTTTCTTTTAAAAGTAAAGGCTTGGGAACTGAGTTTTGATGCTTCTAAGTCTTGTTCCAGAGGTGTGATTTCTTCCACAGTTTTAGAAATTTGTTAAGACAGAGCTCAGAAATGGAAGCAAAGGAAGAATTCTCCAGAGATGGGATGAAAAGCAGAAAAGATGTAGGTGACAATTACCAGAGAGTCTTTAGACACAGAGGACACTAATTCACACAAAAGGCTTAAAAGATCAGGACTGGACCAGTGTGTCCCAAGACACAGAGGACACTAATTCACAGGGAAAGCTTAGATGCTCAGGGCTGGACCAGCAGAAAACACTTGCTATCATCCATTTGTCAGTGAGAAAAGTAGAAGGAAGTTGAGAGGCAGTTTTGTTATGTTAAATTAATAGACTTGATTTTTAAAGGTATTTTCATGTGCACAGCAAAGCTGAGCACAGCACTGAGTTTCCATTGACCCCCTCCCTGTTCCCCAAGCCTGGGCAGCTTCTGAGGACCACTGAAAAGGGGTCTTCACTGGACAGAACAAGTCAGAGGAGACAGGGACTATGTATCTGATAAAGAAGGTTGACCTGCTAGCGTCTAAATCACACTTTATTGTTCCATTGGCTAAAAGGAGAGAAGGAAGAAAATGCAACATGTGACCAAGGGTGCTTGTGCTGGCAGCATTTGGGTCCTGGACCATTTGATTGTAAAATCTATGCTGAGCTTGTCACACTGGAGCTTTCAGCCACTCAGGGGACTCCTTGGCAGGGGATTTATAGAGACTGACAGAGCATCGCTGTTAAACCATCCCCAATTATCAGCTTCACAGGCGGGAGGATGATTAAAATTTAACAACATATCCCAGCTTGTTGCCATTCGATAGAGTTGCTGCCATCCTCCTGTCAATGGGGATAAAGAAATGGGAAAGTTAAAAAGGGAAGTATTTTTAAGGTAAAAGTCTTCCCTTGACAGGGTAGGAGAATAAATCAGCCATGCAAAGAAAAAGATCAGAAGTAATTTTTCCCGATAATGACTGACTTCGATTCTGCATGTCAAATGGTTACTATTTATGGATGTAATGGGGAAAGAAATTCTCAGCTGGTGCTTTAACTTCTAATCTGCTTAGTCATGACATTCTTGCCAATGCTCCACACATTAAAATGCCTACAATTTATACCTTTTTTAGTTAAATGGACTACTAGAGTTGTGCTTTCATTTTAATTGTATGTATTAAAATAATGTAACAATTTACCTTTGGGGCTCAAACAGAATATCTGTGGAACTGCAGTGACCAAGTCCCCAATGGGGCATTATTCTGCAACACCGCTGAGTTATCTAAAAAGGTTCCAAGACAAGGAGTGCCCTTTGATGTGGATCGCCCTGCTTGAATGCATTAATTGAAAGTCAGATAGCTATGCAAATGGAGCTCCATGCTGGAATGGCATGGGGACTCTAAGAAAGCCTTTGAAATAACATGCACAGGCTCTGGAGATTCACAGGAATATAGGCACATAGCATTATGAGCCAGAAGCTAGGATTGTAGGTACAGCAATTTTTCACTGAGACTTAAATTGTAAATTACTTCTGTGTGATCATGAGTCATGACAAACACAATCATTTTCCCATCTCATTAATAACCCCAGTGCAGTGTGGCCTCAAGTTGGCTCTTCTGAGGTCTTCATTCTAGTTGTCATAGAAATAGACCTCAGGGCAGCATCTACTATGGGGAGCTCGTGGTGTGGACAGCTCTCCTTACTTTATGAGACCTTAGGTCACCGCTTCAGTCAGTGGGGTAGCTGTTTTCCTCTTCCCCATCCTCTTTCTCTGTCTCAACTTTGTCTCTATTGCTCTGATGATACACCATGACCAAAAACTATTTGGGGAGGAAAGCGTTTATTTTACTTTATATCTCTCAGCCGATGGTCCATCACTGAGGGAAGTCAGGGCAAGGTACTCAAGGCAAGAACATGGAGGCAGGAACTGAAGCAGAAGTCATGGAGGAACACTGCTCGTGTTTACTCCCCATGACTTGCTCAGCCTGCCTTCTTATACAACCCAGGACCACCAGCCCAAGGGTAGAATCACCCACAGTGGACTGGACCCTCTTACATCAATCATTAGTCAAGAAAATACACTACAGACTGCCTACAGGCAATCTGATGGAGGCAGTTTCTCAGTTGTGACAACTCTAGCTTATATCAAGTTATCAAAAGATCAACCAGGACAATTTCTCTCTTGCTCTATTCTTATCCTGTTCTAAAAGGCTGTCGGTGACCATTCTGACATACAGTTCCTCGTTCACCTACCACACACAGGAGCTGCAATTTAGGAAGAAGACTGAAGGGTTGTTCAGTACAGTGTTGCTAAACCATCACTGTGGTCACCACACCACATCATTACAGATTGCTGACAGACATTTGACAGATCACTTCAACTGAAGGACCATAGTGTCAAGGTTGCCCCTTCCTAGAGTAGCCAACAGTCAATAGCTGATCAATGAGGTGCATAAAGGTCTTCATCTCATGGATTTTCTTTCAAAAGCACCAGGAAAGAAAAATTTTATTTTAGATTCTTCTGTTGAGGATCCAACCCACAAGGCCCATCCCAGAAAACTGTCTTAAGATGTAGCTTTAAGCTGGATCTTGATTACTCCTTGTTACCTAGCAACAAGAACCCTCTATGTGGTACTCGGTGAAATCCAGAGAGTACCTGGCATAGAGTGGAGATCAATTTGAAAGCTTTCTGCAGTGGTCAACTAGGATGATACACAGTGGAAGGGAACGTATTAGTGGGTGTCTGCCATATACAAAGAGAAGTCACTAGGTGTGTTAGTAACATGTCTCATTGCTGTGAGAAAATACAGAACAAAAGCAACCTAAGGAAGGAGGGGCTCGTTTTCGTTCACAATTTGAAGGGTACAGTCCATCACACGGGAGCAGGAGCAGGAGGCTCCTGGTCACATTGCACCCACAGTCAGGAAACAGAGAGAGATGAGTGCTGGGTTCATCTTACTTCTTTTTATTCAGCCTAGGATCCTAACCTATGGGATAGTGCCACACTCATTCAGGGTCTTCTCTCCTCAGTTAAACTTCTCTAGAAACAGCCCCACAGCCAGCATCAGAGTGGTCTCCTAGGTGATTCCAAATTTTATCAAGTTGGCAATGAAGATTAACCATCACACAGGATGATGGAATTGGCTGGTTATTGCTTCGACAGACACTGCAGGGACATGAACACTCATGGCCCAGATATTCATTACTGAGATGTGAGAGCCAAGGAATGCTTGATCCCTTTCAGAGGCTTTACCCTCCACAGAGGATGAATGAAGTTGAGGACAAGATCTAGGACTTAACTACCAGAGGGACTATACTGTAAAGAAAGTCAACTCCCATCCAAGCCAAGTCCACTAGGCCAACACCAGGCCTTGGGTAGGGAGAAACATCTGAGTAGATGCCCCCTATATTTTGAGCCCATATATCAGAGTCCCCAGAACACTGTGGATACTATGGAAGTGGCCCACTCCTTCTTATCTGGAAATGACTCTTCTCCATCCTTGCTGGAAGAACTACCAAGGTCCTCCCCTCCAGATAACATGCAGCCTGGACCCAGTAGTCAGGCAGTGCCCTAAAGCTGCTTCAAGATAGATCACCCAGTACTTATGAAGCTGTATCCTGAGGGCAATGACAGAAAATTGATGAAAAGATCACCAATTTGTGAACATTCTTCAGGGAAACAATATCTAACTCACTGTGGGGAAAACAAAGAAACAAGCTGTGAACTTTCTACCTTGTAGACTCTAAGAAACACAGAAAAGCTACAATCTATGCAAGATGGAAAAGTAAGAATTAGCTAATTGACTCTGGAAAAGATTGAGAGAAAGACAAAGCAACAAGGATATACAATGCAGAGTCTGGGAACCTACCAGATGACTGTGTTCTTCAAGAAGGCCTGAGGACATGCTAAGGCAGGTGGCCCATATCACGTGTCTTGAAGCCAGGAACGACAGGAGGAAAGGCCAGCATCTGCTCTGCTCATTGACTGTAGTGTGGAAGGCATTGTCTCAGAGAAGCAGAGGCCAATGGGTGACAATCAACTGTCAAAGTCCAGCTGAGAGCAATTATCATAATGAGCAGCAAGACTGGACCCTGAGAACCTGACCACAAAGCCTCTGCTGTGGTTAGGAGAAGACAGTGTCCAACAGGCTGAATAGATGGACAGTCAACAGGACACTATTCATGTTTGTACCATCAAAGTAATTCAAGCATGGCTTATCAGGATTCTGAGATCTTCCCCTATATATATATACATATCCTTTGCAGAATTTCCAGATATGAACAAGTTCTACACAGAACCTACTGGCAGATAAAAAGAGCAAGTGTGCAGGAGGGACCCCCTAACACCTTGTGAGGTGAACTCTATAGGCTTATTTTGAAAGCTCATGGTGCTATTTTGGGGTGAAGCTTACCTTGTGGAAAAGGAGTGAGTCTTTGAAGATGATGCTTAACAGTGGGCCACTGATTCCTGCTGTGCTAGTTGCTTCCTGGTCAGCCATGATGTGACCAGCCCTCCACTACACTCTCTGGCCACCTCG
The DNA here is from genome assembly GCA_902168325.1 of Peromyscus nudipes. NCBI lineage: Eukaryota > Metazoa > Chordata > Mammalia > Rodentia > Cricetidae > Peromyscus > Peromyscus nudipes. Next base: position 1,291 of record CABHPH010045364.1, on the reverse strand, counting down.
ATGTCCTGCCCAAACTCTTGGGACCAAGAAACCATGGACTAAAACTCTCTGAAGCCACAAGCCAAAAGTAAGCCTTTTCTTTCTTAAATTGCCTGCATGGTATTTTGGTCAGGTGATGCATAGGAAGTACCTCACCCTGTAATGGCACAGTACAATGGATGAACAGAAGGAGGAGGCCATACTGATCAATATTCATTTCCTATGGAGACTGTTGAGGGAAGGTCTAAACATTTCTTAGACCCAGTAGGCAGGGAGCTAATTTGGCCCCCACATAGTCTGTGTAGATTGGTACCTATGAGAGCCAGGTGGCATACAGAAGACAGGACCCACGTGTCTGCCTCTGGCCACGTTCAAATCTCTGAACACACAACTGGATAAGAACATTCAGTAGGTGGTGTCATCACTTCTCCCACTGCTGTGGCCGAACACTTGACAATATCAACTTAGCAGGAAGGATCTGTTTCTGCCTTACAGTTCAAGGGCATGCAGGCCATCATGGTGGGTAAGATGTGGTGGCAGCAGGAGGCAGCTGGTCACACCCACAAGCAGAAGACAAAGAACAGATAAGAAGTGGAGGCTAAGCCGGAAAACCTCAGGTAATGTCATCCCCCCGCCTCCCCGCCACAGCATAGTGACCCACCTCTTCCAGTGAGACTCCACCTCCTAAAGGTCCCACAACTTCCTAAACCGGGCCACCAGCTGGGGACCACATGCTCAAACACATAAATCTGTGGGGACATTTCACACTCAAGCCATAGCAGCATACAATGCAATGATTAGTGTTATCTAAACAGTCATCCCCCAAATTCTTCTATTCCTCATATTAATCTAGTATGAACTAGTTTTTATACTATTACAATTTGAAATCTGCTGTGTGGGTCTAACTCTAACTTGTGTTTATTTTACTGAAAAGGCAGAAAGTGTTTGGGGAGTGAATATAAAATGTTATCCTATCAAAAATGAAAAGCTATCTAGCACCAACCCCTCTCCTCTTTCTCCTCTTCTTGCTATTGTCCTGTATCACATTGCCTACACATTTCTATAGAAACACACAAAATATCTTTACTGACCACCATATGTTCTAAAAATAAGTAAAAACAAGGCCATTGAGTGAGTCAGCAGGTGAATGTGCTTGCCGCCAAAGCTAATGGCCTGAGTCTAATCCCTTAGACCTTCAAAGTGGAAAGAAAAAGTTGATTCCCCCAAGTTGTCCTCTGACCTCCATGCATATGCCATAGCATGCGTACACACACACACACACACACACACACACACACACACACACACACAC
>CABHPH010045346.1:0-48151 GCA_902168325.1 Peromyscus nudipes | reverse complement strand
CCTCCCTCCCTCCCTCCCTCCCTCCCTCCCTCCCTCCCTCTCTCTCTCTCTCTCTTTCTCTCTCTCTCTCTCTTTCTTTCTTTTGAGGCATTCATCATTACGTACTCCAGACTAGACTCAGACTTGTGGAAATCCTTCTGCCTCTGCCTCCAAAATGCTGGGATTACAGGTGTGAGCCTCCATGTCCAATGTAACAGTATTTTGGCCCTCGGTAAAACAGCAATTTACAAAGTGATTTCCACCTACTCAGAATATTGTACAAAATTTATAAAAATGATGAATTGTGCATAAAGACCAACTTTATCTAATCCTACTCCATTTTAAACAAAAGACACTTATAAAAGCATCACTTGAACTCTATGGAAAAATAGGCTTTATTTCCCTTGACAAATAGAAAATATAAATCATGCCCAGCTAAAGCTGTTTTCTCAAGATAGCAGAAACTCAAATGCAAGGAAAATAAAGTAGAAAATTAATCATGGAGAACACAGAAGGTTTTAAGACACAGTTATTCAGAACTAACTAAAGCAGATACAACACTCAGCAATCTTATTTGACTTGAATGACATTGTCAATGTCATACTGTAGTTCTGTAGGATTTTGAGTTATTTGTTATATTTTAATTTTCAATAACAGTTTCAAGTTCATTTAAATATGAACCCTTCAAAATAAGTACTCTTTTCTCAACAGGGTACTGGCACCCCCTTGGAAGGCAAATGAGACCTTTCATACAAAATTTTAAGAGACTTGAAAAGCCAGTTACCCTCAAATATCTAAAATATAGATTGATGTAATAAAAGGCCTCCCCAATTAAGTCCTTGATTTTAACAAGTGAAATTCTTCCAAATACTCTAGAACTTTTCAATGTCATCTTAAAAATTTATTCCTAGACCTTTTCACACATGTATGTAACACACACTGACCTATCTCATCCCTCCTTCCCTGTCCACTCCCCATGCTCCACAAATCTCTCTCCCACATTCATGTCTGTCTGTTTTGTGTTGTGACCATGAGTTTACCCAGGGCCATCTGTGTGACCAGGAGTTGGGAGCTGCCCATTGGAGCCTGGTGGTGTCAGCAGTGGGTACACAATGAAGACAGTCTTCCTACCCAAGGATCTATCAGTAGCCAGTAGTTCAGTGGTAAGGGTAGCACCCTGTGAGCCCTTCTGCCTTCCATGACTGATTGTTGACAAGACCTGTCCTGTGTGGGTTCAGTGTATGAAAACCCAGGATATCTACATACACAGAGAGTCGGGGAAGCAGCCTACTGTAGGGAACAGAGTTACAGTGATCTTTTAGGCAGTATTTCTAGTAAGCAAGAAGCAGAGGGACACAGATTAGTTCTTCACACAGGAGCCCTGAGAGCTCACTCCCCTCACAAATCGCCAGAGTTTCTGTCAGTCATGAAAAGTTGAAAGAGATAAAGTACTTCTAACTTGCTTTATTGGTTAAATTATCTGTTACAGAAACAACTTCAGGAAGGAGAGGTTTACTTGGCTCACAGAGGGTACAGCCCATCATGATAGACTCATGGTGGCTGGAGTGGATTGGTCCAAGGCAGCAGAAGGCTAGTTTATATTATGCCCCCACCAGGAAACAAAGGTGGACATCACCTTCAAGCCTTACCCTAAGCCCCCCACTTCTGCCAGCTAGGCTACAGTCCCAGAGGCTCAGCAACCTCCCCCAAGGAGGGGGTGATGTGTACCACTCATACCACATCCTATAGTTGGTGATGCAGATCTTGGTGAAGCTTGGGCATTATTCATATGCCAACCATCTTGATTTTTCAGACAGGATCTCTCATTGGCTTAGAACTTGCTGGCGAATGAATCTCAGAGATCTGCCTGCATCTTCCTCCCCAGCACTGAGATTACAAGCACAGGCTGGCATGTCTGGTCCTCTAGAACATGGATTCCAGGTCACATATTTTCATATGTTATAAATGCAGCCGTGTTGGAGACAGGAACTTGGAACGGCTGGAGTCACCAACTGTGAACAGCCCCTAAGCTGACGCGTTAGGCACCGACAGGTGATCTGTCAGAGAATAATGAGCCCCAGAGCTTCTGTTCTCACTCTAATGCTTGTTATTGATGACCTATCAGGACGGGTGATGTTGGAATTCCATCTGCCACAAAGAAAGAAACCTAGAAATGAATCAGTTTCAGGAAGAGCGTAGAAAGCTGTCTCTAGAAAGGAAGCTGAGTGACAGCCATTGGAAAATAAAAGCTGGCTTGCAACTGAGATGTGCACTTAGCAAGCAAAACTTTATTGCTGCCTCAGCAGACTTGGTTTGTTTTTGGTGATTTTCACTTTACTGGTGGCATGTGTAAACTTGACCCAAACAGGTAAATCTCCAGACACCTCACTCACTGTGTTGGGCCAAAAGAAAGGAAAATAGAATCTGAACTTCAAAGCAGAGAACTTGGGTGGTCAGCAGAGGCTACTTATGACTGGTCTGCCAGTCAGGGGGTGTGTGTGTGTGTGTGTGTGTGTGTGTGTGTGTGTGTGTTATCAGGCCATGTGCTAAATGCTGCCTCAGAGGCCTCCATGTTTGGGGTCAGAGTTCAGCAAACTTCTTCTTAAGGTTTTTGATTTTACAGGCTGGGTGATTTCTCATGCCACCACCAAATTCAGCCATTATAAAACAAAGTTGGCCACAGACCATGCACTTTTGAATGAATATTTGTTTTTGAAAAATTCCAACTTATGGATACAAAAATTTGAATGTCTCAAAATGTGATTACTGTGATTTTGGGTTTTTTTTTTGTAAGACTAGATCTTTCTACATTTCTACATAGCCCAGGCTAGCCTCAGACTCATAATTTCCTGCTTCTGCTCCTCTAGGGCTGTGATTTACAGGCATGTACTTCCACACCAAGCTCTATCTGGGTTTTTAGAAACGACTTAAAAATGGAAATCACAGTAGAAGGAGGTAGGGGTTCAAGAATCTGAGGCTAGCCTGATCTACATAGCAAATTCCAGGCCAACTGGGGCTACATATCGTGACCCTTTCTCAAAACAAACGAACAAAGTAAAAATCACTTACAGCTCAGTGGCTGCACACAAGCAAGGGGACACCAGCTCTGCTGGTGGTCAGCAGCGCCCCACCCTACCCACCCACCACTCTGGTCTAGGTTACATTAAGGAAAGACTAGTCTACAGTCTACAGGCCCGAAAGGGCTCTCATCCAGCTGAATGCTTCATGAAAGTCACATTTTGAGCTGCTTAAAGAATGAGGTTTTATGTAATGGGGTAGCTCAAGCTTAGACACTTTTGGGAATAAAGGGGGCATTCTTGATGGGTTCTCCAGACCCACAGGTGGAACCAAAATGTGATGTGCCTGATGGGGCATATGGTTACCCAGGAGGGGGCCTAGCGGGACAGTGAGCAGAAAGCTGTGGACGCAATCAAAGGACACTGAACTGTCCATGAGTGAATGAACAAGTTTAAGCCAACAGAAGCACACTGAGAAGGAACTGGATGAGACAGGCTGGAAAGAGGGTGTGGGGCTTGAGCAAGGATTAGACCTGCAAGTTAACATGGAACTGACATTCAGGAAGTAAGACGGTGCTGAGGCTCCAGTTGTGAGAGCAAATGATGTCATTATGTCTCAATGGTATCTGACTGTAGAATGATCTGGGCCGGGCAGAGACTGCTTGCAGGAGCCCAATTCAGAGACCACAGCAACAGTTTGAAGAGAGAATGAGAGAACCCAGGTGCACTCCAGGCAACAAGACCAGAAAGTGGGAGGTGGATGGAAGCCGGATCAGAGAGGAAGTCAAAAAAACTTGCCAACTGAATATAAAAGATGCCGAGAAAATGGGAAATCAAAGGAAACTCCCAATGCTTTAAGTCTGGGTGACCACACATGTACCATAGTCATAGTTTAGAGATAAAAGGGGAAGGGAAATTTGTAAGTACATGTATAATTGGGATCCAGTTCTCATGTGTGGGAATTAGATACAAGGGAACCAAGTACTTTCATAATTTTTTTTTAATTTTTCAAGACAGAGTTTCTCTGTGTAGCTTTGTGCCTTTCCTGGAACTCACTTGGTAGCCCAGGCTGGCCTTGAACTCACAGAGATCCGCCTGCCTCTGCCTCCCGAGTGCTGGGATTAAAGGTGTGCACCACCACCGCCCGGCCTTTCATAATTTAATTTGAAAATACTTTCATGTCAGAGACCCTCAATCTGGATAATGTTTTTAGAGGCTTCTTGATAAACCGCATGTGAGCAGCCTTGTTTAGGAAAAATGAGCCTTTGATAGGAGGGAAGTAATGGAAAGAGTTGGACCCGTTTCTCCATTAATATTCGTTCTGGGACCCCATGGGAGGCAACCCACTTTTTAATTCCTACAGTGGCTCTTACATTTGCTGTGACAGTGAAAATGAGCCCACCTGAGGAAAAGGTACCCAGGACTACCCTTCAGCTCAAATATGTCTCAGAATAACTCAGACCGAGATCCCGCTAACCACTTATTTCAATATTTGTCTTGGGAGTTTTTTTTTAATTATCCAAGTGAAACACTTGATCTAAAAACCCACCTCATTTCTTGTAGAGCCCTGGGATTGGGGTTGCCATCCCGAGCTCAAGAGACAGGAACAAACATAGGCCTCCAAGCTTGTAAAGGTGTAAGCGACCTACTGTATTCCTTGACTCGCACAGTTTTACATAAGCTGTATTTTGTATTTTGTTTTTTAAAAAATATTCCTAGTAACTTTCTAAGCACTAATTTTTTTCCTGAAGAGAATATGAGAAAAGAGACAGAAGTAAATGAATAACAAAATAGTAGGTAATTATAACAGATAACTATAATTAGCTGGAAGTATATACATGAGCATACACAGAGAGAAACACACAAACACACACAGAGAGACAAAAATACACACAGATATACAAGCACACACATAAACAAATACACACACACACACATCTCACTGTGCTAAAATATGAGTGTATCCAGATGCCTCCAAATCAAAATATTTTGCTTTGAAAATTCTCTTGTACAACTTTTAATCTTATCAAATAGGCTGTTGTTGTTTTGTTTTCTTTTTTCTAAACAATATTCCCCATATGGCCAAGACTGCTTCAAGATCATGGTTCTCCTGATTCATCTTCCTGAGTGCTGGGATTACAAACCTCACCATGTGTACCTAGATTTTTTGTTTTGTTTTGTTTTTATACTTAATTGTTTCAAATAAAGAAGGAGTAGTGTTGCTCACTTTAATGATATAGCTCTAATTTTTAAGCCATTGAAAGCTGAACACAATATCCTACTGGAAATAGGAAACATTTTATTTTGAAAACCTTGGGTGTCAGGACTGGGGAGATGGCTCCGTAGTCAAGAAGATTGGATGCTCTTCCAGAGGACTGGGGTTTGAGTCTTGGTATCTACCTGACAGCTCACAACCATTTGTAACTCCAGTTCCAGGGGATCCAACACTCTCTTCTGGCCTCCATGGGCACCAAGCACCCAAGTGGTGGACAGATAAACATACAGGCAAAATACCCATACGCACAAAATAAAAATTAAAATAATGTAAAAAGAAGGCTTTGAGTGTTCTTTCTGATGCATTGGTTAGATTCTAACCCTGACTTAGCAAATTAGCAAGTCTCTCTGAATTACACTCTTTCTAAATCTAACCTGACAATATCTGTTCTGCATGGTTCTGGAAAGACTAGAGTTTGGAAACATTTCCAGCCGTTTGTATCAGTGTTAGAATACCTCTAACTCTGTTCCTCAGAGGAAGTTAATGTAGTCAGTTCAGTCCTCTTCATGGAACAGCCACACCAAGAAAACGCATGTGGAGAGACATGGAGAAAGGACAAATTGTTTTAGACCACATGTTGGGAAAGCATGAAAAATAAAATCTTGTAGCCATACTACTTAAATTACATTTCAAATTAGACTTTTAAGAATCACTCAAGGGCTAAGAAGATAACTCTGCACATGTCTTGCTTGTAGTATAAGCAAGAGGAGCCTTTTTGAAAGTCAGATCCAAGAGAGGGAGTCCAGAGAACTTGCCAATTGAATCCCCCCCACCCATGTAAATGCTGATGGATTCATATGTTGCTTCACAGGGGTCTCCTGAGCCAGCTGGGCGGTGACTAGTCAAATCAGAGAGCTCTAGGTCTGAATAAGGGCCCTGCCTCAATGAATTAGACGGAAATTGGTCAAGGAAGTTTCCTGATATCAACAACGTTCCCACATGCATGCAAACACATGTACACACATGCAATGCATACATATACACAAAAAGGAAAATGTCTACTTGTTGTTGGAGTTGCTAATCTCTAAAAATTCCCCAAATGAACCAAGAGAAAATACATACTTAGAACTTTGAGGGAGCTCTTGTCACGGTGCTCTGACTTCCCCACTTAAGTCTTTGAACAAATACACCTGTCATGCTTTTCAGAATTCTTGGCTCTGGGAGGCTTATAGTTATTATCTCTCTTACCCTACATTTTTGTGTAGTGAACAAGTCACTCAGGATGCCTTTTAATTCTTCGTTCCTTTCTGTCTTCAGGAGTTGTACGGACGTTCTGTGCTGTATGATCTTCCTACTGTTTGTTACGGGCTACGTTCTGTTAGGACTCGTGGGTGAGTAACCCCAGGTATAGACACTATTTACCATTTGTTAGTGGATCAACAAAGCCAGTATCTCATTTTAAACATGAGTTGTTTTCTTCTCGTTATTGACTGCTATCTTCTCTGGACTAATTTGGTAGTAGATACAAAATCAACACAAGGCAGAGAAGCCAAATAAAAGCTCCATAACTAAGACAGCAGCCAAGAAGGGACTTCTAGTTCCCTCTTCAATAATTTCTGCTTTTTAAATTCCAGTAAAGAGCTGATCATATCAGTGCTGCTGTTTGCTGTAAGAACTAGGAGCTAGGTTGGTTTGGGCAATCTGTAAACTTGTTTATTCATAAGCTAGTCAAGGATGAGGGGCAATGATTTTGAATTTCACCAGCTAATTCTTTGTGAATTGAATCCTATTCTCTTTGCCTACCAAGAAAGAGGCACTCCTGTTTGCTCTTAGGTTAAAGATTTTTCTAGAACACAAAAACAAAGAAGAAAAACACATAAGATTATTTTAAAGAAAATAGCACAAAAAGAAAAATCATCATGTATTTTTCTGTAAAAAGATTTTATAATTTTAGTCAGTATACTAGGCAATCCACCAAAAGGTATAAATCCTGTCTTCTAGGTATTGACTTCAGAGAATTGGATTTACCACTGTAAGGGTGAGAACCATGGAAATCAGATCTCAGCTTCTAGTACCAATAATTATTGACCTGTGGTTAACATGGAAAGAAACTTGCACCATGTTGCAGAACACTGTAAAAATATTTTGGTCTTTCTTTTTATCTTCTAGTAAGAGAAGTTTCCTGAGAATAGAAATTAAAAGTAACCCTGCCCCCAAAAAGTAACTCCCCAAGTTAATCTCTGTATCACCATGCAAACTCTACAGAATTGTATAAAATCTAGTGCATAAAATAGGTAGAAGAAAAATTTAACAGGCATTAACACAAGAATAAATAATGTGCTCTGATAAGGCTTGCAGAATGTCCCTCTTGTTCTTAGATATTTTAACTTTGGAACTCTAAGCATTTGTATAGATTGAATACAATCTGTAGGTTGAATATTATAAAATATTTTCATATACAAGTGAAATTTTAGCCTGTCTCACTTCAGGACACATTTTTCTAGTCTACAGAAATATTTGGTTATTTTTGTTTGCTGTCATAGAATTGAAATGGGTTGCATAAGGGGGGAGAATTTGGAGTCAGGCAGGTCTAGATTCTTATACTGTTTTGTAGGGTATCAACAACTAATCAGCTCACTCACCTGGGAAGAACAGAAATGCTCCCTGATTTTCAAGGCCAGTTGTAAGGGATAAACTGAAATGCCCAACCATGTCAGCTGTGCTAGTGAGGATAATAGACAGTGCATAAATAATTTAGTGGTTCTAAATTGCAATAAATTTGTTTCAAATGTGATTTACAATGTTGTTTCTATTGCAACCCATAATTTTGGTTATTAAAGTTTGAGTATACACAGGAACTCCCCAAAGGGCTCCTGCTGTGAGCAGAATCCTTCTACACAAGGCCTAACTCAACAGTAGGTTGAGTCTGTCTGTAGGATAGGTCTCTGTTTGTATAGGGACTGTCAAAGCCACATCTGCCCCTGGCAGGGTCAGCAGAGAAGCACCCAACCACCTTTTCTGTGGCAGGGTCAGTGGGGGAGTGCCCACCATAAGTCCCTCTGGAGCAAGACAAGAATGCCACCTTTTTGTTCAAGATCTCCAAATTTGATTTGTAAATGTTTTAATTCGCATAGGAAATTGGAGAATAAATTTTTCTCAATCAAAGTCAATGTTATACATTAAATTAATTCAGCATATCTCCCAAATTGATCCTGATACTGCTGCTAGAAACAAATGACTCATGGAATTCAGTAAATACCACACACTTACTTTATCCCTCAACTGTAGCTGGCCTTGTTGGTTTGATTTAAAAATATTAACTTAATTGCTGCTATAGTTAGGTTGGCTGGAAGAAGACTGAGGGGTACAATTGGCAGGGGCAAGTAGAAATGTTAAAGAATGGCTGTACCGTGAAAGAGTGCGTGGCCTCCCTTGAGAAGTCATTCTCAATGTGATGGTTTCGGAAGCACGGTGGTGCCCGGCCATCTCCGTTAGGCCAGGGCCCTCACGGATTTATCGTTTATCTGTAATCTTTCCGTGAGTGTTACCATGCTTATTAGTTACTTTCTGTGGCTGTAATGAAGTACCACATTCAAGGCAAAAGAAGAATTTATTTTGGCTCGTGGTTCCAGAGTGTAGGGGAGTCCACCGTGGACGTGAGGCATGGCAGCAGGAAGCTGAGTGAGCGCGTCTCAGCACAGCCCTAAGCAGAGAGAGAGAAACTGGAAGTGACTTTAACTCTCAATGCTCTCCCCAGTGATGTGGTTCCCCCAGCAATAATGCACTTCCCAAACCTCCCCACATAGCACCGTCACCCTGGGGACCAAGTGTTCGAATACCCAGGCCTGTGGGGAGCACTTCTCATTCAAACCATCACACCCTGGAAGAGCCATTTCTGTTTCTCACCAAAAACCAACAGGGCAGGAGAGGGATAGGCGGGGCTGCCAGGCAGAGAGAACAAACAGAAGGAGAAAAAGAGAAGAGGGAGGAGCAAGAAGAGGAGAGGGGGACGCCAGGGGCAGCCACCCAGCCACACAGCCACCCAGCCACCCAGCCACACAGCCACACAGCCACACAGCCACACAGCCACACAGCCACCCAGCCACCCAGCCACCCAGCCACACAACCACACAGCCACACAGCCACACAGCCACACAATTACGCAGTCACACAACCACACAGCCACACAGCCACACAATCACGCAGTCACACAACCACACAACCACATAGCCACACAGCCACACAGCCACACAACCACACAGCCATCTAAGGAGTAAAAGGTAAAGAAAGGTATATAGACTAGAGAAAGGTAAAAGCCCAGAGGCAAGAGGTAGACGAGGTAAGTTACGAAAGCTGGCTAAAAATAAGCCAAGCTAAGGCCAGGCATTCATAAGAAAGAATAAGTCTCTGTGTTTTCTTTGGGAGCTGGGTAGCAGGTCCTCAGAGTAAGAGTAAAAAGAAACCAACTACACTGTTCTTTGTGCTTTGTGTGGACTGTGGCCAGCAAGGGTGGTATTTGCATGTGAGAAAGGCACATGGCATTCAGCTGACAGGAAGAGAACCCCTGACTGAGTGGATGGAGTGGAGTCTGGGTAGAAGGGAATCCAATCTCCCTGAATGATCACGTGAACATTTATGGTAATAACTCCCTTTGCCCTCCTTCACAGGTGGTTGCTGTTCAACTATTGCACTAACTAGAAAAAAGAAAAGGAATTCTTGTTATGCAAATTGTTTTCTGAGAACCTTGGGCTAACATTACACATATACAAACACCACAGTTTTAACATTCAGCAAATTTCCATTTTGTTTTTCTCTCAGTGCATTTTCAGTGAAGAGGTTAGTCCACTGTTACATTTCCTTAACAACTATCTCAGGTTGGAGCCCAGAGTCTGCTTTGGTTTTCAATGTTTTCTTGGAGTAATTACCCTTATCAGCTGAGACGATGGGAAGTTAATAGGGACATTCAAGCCTGGAACTGTGTCCTCCTACTGAGAGAAAGCCAAGAGTAATAAAAAAGCCTCCAGGCTGGGTGGAGGGGTCTGAACAGCAGTCTGAACTGGGCATCCTGGGCTAATTACCCCTACTGGACCGTGACTTTCTGTCTGAGAGACCCCAAGTGAAAGCCAAACTTTCCCCCAACCCCCTAACTCCTCAGATTATGAGGAAACGCAGGCACCTTAAGACAGTGTACCTAAAGGAAAAATAACAGAGAATCAGACAGAGCCTGGAATCAGGAAGTAGGAGCCTTGCTTAGCAAGACCTGAAGTGTAGTATTGTCTCTGTGGCATTAGCTTGGGGTATTTGTGTCCATTTTGGTCAGGAGACCTAGCTGAAAAGGTAGGTCTATCCTGGTGTGAAGTCTCAGGAATTTTGAAGGGTTATCCCATTCATCTCTTAGAACAAATTGGTCTTTTCCCATCAGGGTTTGAGGAAGGGAGAAAGCTCCTATCCCTGAGCAAGGTCACTCACTCATGTGACCTATACAAGAACAAAGATAATTCTAGAATGCTTTTTGATTCTGTCTGTATAGAAAAGCAGGGACTGTTTCTATTCAAGTAAGTATAGTTAAACATTATAAATTTTATTTTGTTCATTTCATTTTTAGATTTATTAATATTGTAGGTATTTGAGATGTACAACATGGAGGCTTTTTAACTGGAGATTGAACCCAGAGACTTACATGCAACAAAAAGCATTCTTCCAACTGAGCTATGCTCCCAGCCTGGCATTTTGCTATTAGTATATCTTGTATAATTAATACCATCATTAAGCTGATTAACATTCATTCCTTGGTGCAATTACCTTTTGGGAGGGGGAGAAAATACTTAGGATGTGCTCTTTGAGAAAATTTTCAGGTATGCAAAGCACATACCACACTGTACATCAGGTCTCTAGACATCGTCCGTACTGAACCTAGACTTACCGTTAGAACACGTGCAGTCCTGGTCTCATGCTCCCTGAAGCTCTCTCTGGCACAGAGTTAAGGCATCTGTGCCGTGACTTGATGCTCTCACTCTATGATTCCCAACTTCTCCAAGCTCTCTGTCATGTATGCTATGCTGAACTATATCTTGTGGTGTGAAACTTCCCTCTACCCATGAAAGGTTATAAAAGTCAGGCTTTTCCTGATCTGGGATTGATCCAAGACTCCTCACTGAGATAGATCAGGGATTTGGTTCAGAGATGAAGGCTGTTCACTGAAGAGGTTCCTTTGCCTGCCCCCAAAATAATGGCGTTCTCTCCCTCCCCCCTTCCCTTCCACTGTCATTTCCCTCCCCCTTCTCCCCCTCCCTCTCCCCCTCTCCCTAGGTGTTGAAGGGAAGCCTCTCCTTCCCTTTCCTTTAAGGCCCCATCATGTTTAATTGTATTATTTCTATCTAATCCCACCCACCTCAAGGCTGTGAAGCCTTCTCATTCAGATAAACATTGCCCCTGAAGAGGATTATGAACTATGTGTCCTTCCTAAACCGGCTGTTGCTGCCATCTCCTGTTTTACTTCACATTTATCTCTTGATCGTCTCCCCACTTCCCCATCCCCTCACTCTGGTGCCGCAGTCTGCTTTCTGCTTTGATTCTTGTTCATACATGAGTGAGATCAAGTGAAATTCAGTTGCTTTTCTGTGCCTCTGAGTGCACCCCCTTTGCCACAAGCAGTACAATTCCTTTCTTTAATGATATTTATATGCACACTCAGTGTGTGTGTGTACACACTTCCCTTAGCCATTCACCTGTTGGCAGGTTCTCGGCTTGTTTCTGTGTCTTGGATATTGTGAATAACACTGCCAGTCAACATGGGAATGCAGACACCTCTTTACTTGTCCTCAGATGTGTCCCCAGAAGGGGGTTGCTGGTAATTCTAATTTCAGTGTTTTGAACAACCTGTTTTCCACGATAATTGAGCTAATTACATTCCCACCTGCAAGGCCAAAGGGGCTCCCCTTCCCCACACCCTCCTCACCACTGGTCACCTCTGCATTCCACCAGGCATCCTATGGTTCTCTCTTAGAAGCAGATATACTGAAATATCCGCTGTTAGAGGGAACTGGCCACAGGGGCCACGTCATGCTGTTTGTTTACTCTAAGACCAAAATGAACCTACCTGTCAAGTCATAGCTAAGACACATTGTTTTACCAGAAGAAAAATAATGCCTTCAACTAAGAGGTAAATTTTAATAATTTATTTCCATTATTTTGAGACTAGTTCTACCACATTGTTATTAATGAAAAATGTGTTGTGCACTAACGGGATGATAAGGGCCAATGTCACATGTCCCCTTGCCTTCTTTATGAACGCAGACATGTTTGTAAACTAAATCACATACTCACACTTCTGTTTCAGAAGTTTTCAGCTTAAGAAGGAAATGTTTGGGTTTGAGCCAAGATTTGAGCTTGTCTGCACTACTGAATAATTTTGACCCTTGATTGGGTTTGTCTGTGCACACCGGTGCACACCTGTGGCTTGTCAGATTTCTTGAAGTGTTGTTAGCATAAGGGGGACTGGCTTGCACTCCAGAACAGGATCCTAAACTCACCACTGAGTGGAAGAGGCAGGCACCTGTGAAATGATAAACCTTGTTGTGACCCAGGCAGCTGGAGACAGGACTGCTTCCCAAAGCCCTTTGTGACAGTCCCGTCAGCAACGCAGATCCTCAGATTGGCTTCGTGTGCCCAATTATCTGCTTCACTGCATTTGTAAATTGCTTGTGTTAAAAAGCCGTAAGCACAATTTGCAGGCCTGTTCCTCACATGTTAAAACAGTTAAGATGTACTTTTGAGGGTTACACACTACTGGCCTGTGAGCCAATAGCCCCATGCAGCAAATGCTCACCGAATGCCTTAGCTGCTGCCCAAACAGACTTGCAGTTGATTTTTAAGTGTCAGTGTGAGCAGTCGGGGCTGATCATTTTCCCCTTGACAGAGGGCTTTGTCATGGCTGCTACTTTTCGACTCAACCCCAAAGCACGGCTGGAGCTCGCTTTGAGAACATCTGAAAACGGGCGAGGAGGTTAGACACTAACACGTGCTCTCCTCGACTTTCAGGGATAAATATTTCCTTGAGATGAGTGATGAGTTCATTTGCCCAAATAAGACTTTCGCTTGTGTACAATTTCTCCTCCTTCTCCCCATCCCCCCCACTCACATACACACGCCATACAAGTCTGCATCAGATTCAGCCCAAGTGGTCTTTTGAATTCATTTCTAGGAGCTGGTGAGATGGTGCTTTCAGTTAGGTGCTTGCCCCATCAACATGAGGACCTAATCCGATCCCCACGGCCCACTTAAAAAGCTGGGCTTGGTGGTGCACACCTGAAACCCAGCTCTGGGGAAGCTGCACAGATGGATCTGTGGAGCTCACTGGACAGTCAACCCAGCAGAATTGGTGAGTTCCAGGTGAAAGAGACCCTGCCTCAAAAAACATGGTGGACAACACCTGAGGATGACAACCAAGGTTGACTTCCAGCCCCATTATGCACTCCCTCACACACACACACACACACACACACACACACACACACACACACAAGCACATTACTTTTAAAACAGTAGGCTAATGAAGGGAATAAAATGATTGATTCAAGTGTGTATAAATTGTTCTGCAAACTGTTATTTGGTTTTGTTTATCTTCATAACCCAGGCAGTTTAATTCTAGAGTTTACACTCTTACCACTAGGATGTGTGACTTTTAATTACTGAAGAAGTATGATGAGGTGGAGGGCAGGCTGGAACCCCATGACACTGTTCTACTTTGTCTCTCACACCTTCCCTCATGGTTTCTACAATGCTGCAGCCCAGAAAGGCCCAAACTCACCATAGAGCCCAGAGTGGCTTCTATCCCAAGTGTTGGGAACACAGGCATCAGCCTCCCTCATGTGGGCTTTTCTATGGGGCTGAGTGTCTTCAGGTGGCATTGTCCCCTAGGGCTAGAGAGCAGGAATAGGGACCAACAGGGGAGATGCTGCAGTGCCTTCTATGACCTACTCTTTATTATTATTGTTATTCTCTCATATATTATATCACAACTACAGTTTCCCCTCCTCTTCTCCTCCCAGTTTCTCACTCCTACTTCCCTCTCCCCCAGATCCACTCCCCTCTGTTTCCCTTCAGAAAAGGGCCGGCCTCCCAGGGATGTCAACCAAACATGGTTACAATAAGGCTAGGCACAAACCCTCATATCAAGGCTGGAAGAGGCACCCAGTAGGAGGAAAAGGGTCCCAAAAGCAGGCAAAAGAGTCAGAGACAGCCTACTCCCACTGTTAGGCGTTCCACAGGAACAGCAGGCTACACATCCATAACTTAGTATATGCCGAGGACCTAGGTCAGATCTACGCCAGCTCCCTGACTGTCCCTTCAGTCTCTGTGAGGCCCTAGGAGCCCAGTTAGCTGAGCCATGTGGAGTTTACTCTTCATAAATGTGGGCATCTTGTACAAGGTGGTGAACAGTATCGTTACATTGTTGATCTATCTAATAAGTCACCTAAAACCTATAGTGTCCAACACATCATTGTTATAACAAATACTTTACCTGTCCCGTGGGCCATGTTCTTGTGGTGCCCTTGACCCCACTGGCTCCTACAATGCTTCCTCCCCTCTTCCACAGGATTCCCTGAGCTCTGCCTAATATTTGCCTGTGGGTCTCTGCATCTGTTTCCATCAGTTGCTGGATGAAGCCTCTCTGCTAGGCTCTCGTCTAGGAGTATAGCACAATATCATTAGGAATCATTTCATTGACTTTTTTTTTTTTTTTTTTTTGCCGGTTATGTTTCCTACTCTTTATATATACATTTGTTTGTTTTACAATCTGACCTCTGTTTCCCCTCCTTCCTCTCCTCCCAGTCCCTCTCCCCCATCTTCCCTCTGCTCCCCCATCCACTCCTCTGTTTTTACTCTTGAAGGCCACCACTATTTCACATTCTGTTTCTTAAAAGCAGGTCACAAGTGCAGTTCACATTCAAAGCACCTTTAGAAGGGAAAATTCTAACCGTAGGTGTCACAGCTCACCCCACTCTGCCTGCTGTTTGAGCCTGAGCTTCTGTGTGCCAGCATGCATATTATTTAATTTCCAATTACTTCCTATTTCTCATTTATATTAATTAGGGACATTGTGTTTACTCTTAAAATATAACTTTTTTATTAATTTTTTGAAAATTTCATACATGTATTTTGATCATATTCACCCCAACTCTTCCCTCTAACTCTTCTCAGAATCAGCCTCTTCATGTCCAGTTTTTTAAAAAAATAACTCCAAGATGAGGCCATCCGCTAGAGCACAGTAGACAAACCACAGGCCACACCCTTAAAGAAAACTGTTTCTCCCTCCTTGAACTGCCATTAACTGAACATTGGCTTTTTGAAAAGAAAAATGTCATTTTATTAGTGACTATTATTGTCAGATTTTAAAAGGGACAGGTAAAGTATTTGTTATAACAATGCTGTGTTGGATACTATAGGTTTTAGGTGACTTATTAGATAGATCAACAATGTAATGCTACTGTTCACCACCTTGTACAAGATGCCCACATTTATGAAGATATTTTCTAGACCAGATCTGACAGGGAAAGGACATCTTGAATGACATGTGTAATCTCCAATTTTCCACATTTGAGAGTATCAAAAAAAGTGAATTTATTTCAGTGAGTTAATAACAATTTTGTCCATATTATGTTTAAAATATGCTTACCTAATATGCATAAAACCCCAGTGTTGCTGAAGTATTCCTGTGTCCCGCCTGCTGGTGGTCAGGACAAATCTCTCTCACCCACCAGTCCCAAAGCTGCTTGGATCCAAGTAAACACACAGAGGCTTATATTATTTACAAACTGTATGGCCATTAGCTCAAGCTTATTACTGACTAGCTCTTACACTTAAATTAACCCGTAATTCTTATTATGTTTAGCCATGTGGCTTGGTACCTTTTCCCAATTCTGCCTTCACATCTTGCTTCCTCTGTGTCTGGCTGGCGACTCCTGACTCAGCCTTCCTGTTCCCAGAATTCTCCTCTCTCTTTGTCCCACCTATCCTGTACTTCCTGCCTGGCTACTGGCCAATCAGCATTTTATTTATCAATCCATAAGAGCAATACATTCACGGCATCCCCAGCACCCCAGGTTCAATCCCCAGCACCACATGAACTAGGCGTGGTGGTGCACACCTATGATCCCAGCACTGTCTGTAGTCTAGCCTGGCATACATTAGACCCTGTCTCAAAATATAAAATAAAACAAGTCATGTATTTTGCACTCATAGCCTGTGTCTGTTCTAATAATCTATTTAGTTCCTAGTGGACATGTGACTTCTACACCAGACAGCCTGTTCTGGAAATTTCATGTGTAGAAAACTTCCATGAATGAAGTAAAATGTGGATGCCCTGACTTCGTGGACAGCGTCAAACATGGCTTCTGTTGCTGCGTCTCCTTTCCTCCTCGGCCAGCAGCTTGGAGCACTTGCAGCTCAGACACACACCATCCGTGGCTGGGCCTCCTCATCACAGCTGAGCAGGGAAGGTAGACGCTGCTCAGCAAACATGGCCACAGGGCAGCACCAGGAGTTGGGAAAGGGAATTCCTTCTTGGACACCTTCGTCCTTACCTCTGTCTCTCGTCTCTGGAGGTGTGAGTCAGCCTTTTCATCACTGTGACAATAGCTGCGAGAGTGAGAAAAGAGGAAAGACCTGTGTTGGCTCATGATTCAGTCCCAGGTCAGCTGCTTCCACGCTATGCCTGAGACGAGGCTTAAAATCATGCTGGAAACACTGGGTGCTTTCCTCAGTGTGGACAGGAAGCAGAGAGAAGATAAGAGGGCCAGAGACAAGATATTAGCCCACCAGCAGCACTTCCCCTCAGTGACCTACTTCCTTCAGGGAGGTCTCCTGCCTAAAGTTCCCACCACCTTTTAACAATGCCTTCAAATCACAGAGCTATCAGTGGGCTAACCTGTGGTGGTATTGTGTTCCCCAAAATGTTGTGCACCCTAATAAACTTATCTGGGGTCAGAGACAGAACAGCCTCTAGATACAAAGGCTAGAAAATGGTGGCACTCACACCTTTAATCCTAGCATTCTAGAGGCAGAAATCCATGTGTTCAAGGATACAGCCAAGCATGGTGACTCATGCCTTTAATCCCAGAAAGCGAGCCTTTAATCCCAGGGAATGATGGTAGAAAGCAGAAAGGTATATAAGGCGTGAGGACCAGACACTAGAAGCATTTGGCTGGTTAAGCTTTTAGGTTTTGAGCAGCACAGTTCAGCTGAGAGCCATTCGGATACGAGGACACAGAGGCTTCCAGTCTGAGGAAACAAGATCAGCTGAGAAGTTGGCCAGGGGAGGTTAGCTGTGGCTTGTTCTGTCTCTCTGATCTTCCAGTGCTCACCCCAATACCTGGCTCAGGTTTGATTTTATTAATAAGACCATTTAAGATTTCTGCTACACTAACCCACAAATTACTTCAGAGTCCTCAAGAGCCAATCACCTTCCAGGGTCCTCCACACTGAACATTCTGCACTAGGGATTCCGTAGACATTGGAGGGAGACTTCATTTCCCAACTATAGTTCTTACTATTAACAAGCTCTGCTGTGGTTAGTTATAATTGTCAGCTCTGCACAATTTAGAATCACCTTGGAAGAGAGTCTCATTGGGGACTGTCTAGACAGGTTGGACTATGCATGCCTGGGAGGTGTTTTGATGACCTCAGCTGATGTAGGAGAGGCACCCTTAAAGTGGGCAGCACTGCCACCCACTCAGGAGGTCCTGGGTTCTGTCAGAGTGGAGCAATGGAGCTGAGCACAGGCATGCACGGCTCATTCTCTCTGTTGTTGACTATTGGGAGATTTATTAAGGCAACTCCACGTAGTTAAAAGGGAGGTTTGTTTTGGGGTAACTTACAACAAGTAAAGGGATTGGTTACAGGATCTGGGAGAGGTGAAGTGCAGTCCAGCGGTGTTCTCTGGAGAACTCTGCTCAGTCTACCATCCAGCATCCAGGATCACCAGGAACCAAGAGCACCCGTACATCCGGTCTTAAGGGCTCCCGTCCAGCCCCACCTCAGGGGCAGTTCAGAGGTAGGCGTGACAGTTACTGGAAGCCTCACTGGAGGTAGTACTTCCAGGTCAAAGCTGAAACAGCTACCCACTACAGTTGACTGTGGATGTCATGTGACTAGCTGCTTTAAGTTCCTGCCTTGACTTCTCTGCAATGATAACATGAAACTGTGAGCTAAACTAAGTCCTTTCTCCCTTGAGTTGTCTTTTGTCATGGTATTCAAAAGAAAAGAAACTACTGGACTCCTGGAGCTTACCCTGGTGCTTGGCTGTGGATCTCTGCATCTGCCTCCATCAGTCACTGGAGAAAGGCTCTATGATGACGGTTAGGGGATTCACTGATCTGATTACTGGGATAAGCCATTTCAGGCATCCTCTCCTCCATTGCCAGTAGTCTAAGCTGGGATCATCCCTGTGAATTCCTGGGAACTTCCCTGGCACCTGGTTTCTCACTATACCCATGATCTCTCCCCCTATCATGATATCTCTTTCATTGCTCTCCCACTCAATCTCTGTTCCAGCTCGACCATCGCATTCTACCATGTTCTCATCCCCCATCCCCTACCCTCCACTGCCCACCCCTCATCCCCAGTTTACTCATGGAGATCTCATCCATTTCCCTTCCCAGGGCAATCCATGCATCTCTCTTTGGGTCCTCCTTGTTAACTAACTTCTCTAGAGCTGTAGGTTGTAGTCTGGTTATCCTTTGCTTTACATCTAGTATCTACTTATGAGTGAGTACATGCCATGTCCAACCAAAGAGAGAAAACAGGGATTCTGTGAGCAGAGGGCATCAGGATCATGATGGGGAAACCTACAGAGACAGCTGGAACAAGCTGGTGGGAACTCATGAAATCTGGATCAACAGCTGTGGAGCCTGCATGAGACTGGACTAGGCCCTCTGCATAGCGAGACAGTTGTGTAGCTTGATCTGCTTAAGGGGCTCCCTGGCAGTCAGATCAGGATCCATCCTTGGTGCATGAGCAGGTCTTTTGGAGCCCACTTCTATTATGGGACACCTTGCACAGCCTGGAGGCAGGAGGAGGGTCTTGGACCTGTCTCTACTAAGTGTACCTCCCCATGGGAGGCCTTACCTTATTGTAGGATGGAATGGGGGTTGGATTGGGAGGGGGAGGCTGGAGGGGTGGGAGGAGGGAAGAGGGGGATCTTTGGTATGTAAAATGAATTAAAATTTTTTTCTTTAAAAAAAGAAAAAAGAAAAAAACTAAAACAAGCTTACTCCTAATTTATTTACATCAGGAGGCTTCATTATTTAATCTATTCAAACCTTTTCATTAAGGAATTCTGTTTTAATATTTAATGTATCTAACGTTTTTATTATGGAAATATTTTCTATTTATTTCATCTATTTTAGCTGTCTTGCCACTGTAGTCTGGTGGATAAAACCAAAGGCCTCATGAAGCAACAAACCTAACCTTAAGCTGTAGCATGAATCTTAAAAGTTCTTATTAATAAAATCAAACCCAAGCCAGGTATTGGGGTGAACACTGGAAGGTCAGAGAGACAGAATAAGCCACAGCTATCTCACCTCGCTGAATCCTCAGCTGGTCTTGTTTCCTCAGACTGGATGCCCCGAGCCCTCATCCAGAATGGGTCTCAGCTGAACTGCTGCTAGAAGCCTGAAAGCTTAACCAGCCACATGCTTCTCCAGGCCACTTCTCCAGGCCAAATGCCTCTGGTTTCTGGTCCTCACGCCTTATATACCTTTCTGCTTTCTACCACCACTCCCTGGGATTAAAGGTGTGGCTTTCTGGGATTAAAGGCGTAGGTCACCATGCTTGGGTGTATCCTTGAACACATGAATTTCTGTCTCTGGAATGCTAGGATTAAAGGCGTGGACCACCACCGCCCTGGCTTTCGCTATGGCTTGCTAATAGCTCTGACCTCTAGGCAACTTTATTAACATACAAATAAAATCACATTTCAGTACAAATAGAATACCACTATATCTCCCCCTTTCTAATTTAATAAAAAGAGAAAAAAGAAAGTTGTACCTAATATAAGAAAAACTATATACAAAAGTACAATAACTATATACAATATATACAAGTGATGAATACCTAAACAATGTCTAGTCCATTTGTATTTGACAAATTCAGAGAATATAATTCCATTACTTATCCTGTTTTGGTAAGTCCAAAATGTACCTATTTCCTTTCTATCCTAACTAATCTTCAACTATAATTAATTAATATTTAAATATAACTAACTAATCTTCAACTATAACTAACTAATCTTCAACTCCCTCAGAGACCCAAGAAGGAAATAATATTACCTAACAAAAATAAAAACAGGAAGTGCATGCAAGCAGCTTCCAAAAAAATTGTGAGTTGACAGAAACAGCCAGCCGCCTGGACAGTCACAGTCTGGTTATATCACTTAAGAAATGTGTGATTTTGAGAAATAAACTCTAATACAGAACTTAGATTAAAAGAATGGCAACCTCTTAGAGTTACTGTGAGATGCATGAGTCACGTGACTCTCCGACCCACCACAAGCAGATAATACAGAGAAGCTACTATCATCACACGGTTCTTTCCATGTTCAAATCTTAACCACTTTTCAAAGTCTCTCAAGTCCCACTTCTTCTCTGAGCCCTCTAAAACTTCACCCTCCCCTCTCCGTTCTCTTTGAGAATTCTGATGTGCATTCATCCCAGGGATGGCTTCTGATCCACAACACAGAGTAGTCACTTAGGAAAGTCTTTAATTAGTTGATCGATGATGTAAAGGGGAAAAGAAATCATGGCAGCTGCTACTGATGGAAGATCCCACTTCCTCTCAGCCCATCAACACGTGCTTACAGTTATGGGGGTGAGTGTGCAATGGCTCCCCATAAGCATGAGCAGAAGAAGTTCGGATGACCACAGCTGCCTGCCACAGTGTCCTGCTTTTTCTTGTCTCCTTTATCGTCCTTAACCTTTCCAGAGTCCAGCCAATTGCCCCTGTGGAAGCTTCTAGAGCCATCCCCACCTCCAAACAAAGCACATGCATCAAAGTCTGGTTTCAGATGTTGATTTTGGAGAAATTAAAGAGCTAGCATTACTGAATCCATGGTGGGTTCTGAGCGCATACCAGATGTTCCATTTCCGTTATCTCCTTTTGCAGCCTCAATATTCTATGCATTTTATACCATTATTTCTATGCTTTAGTAGCTAATTAGAAAGTTGAGATTCAAAACAGGTCAATAATTTGATCTGGGTTATAGATAATAAGAAATAGATACCTAAATATGGTGGATACTCTCCAGGCCCCAGTCCTTACTGAGGAACTTTTGGCCATTGACAATTCCAAGAGAAGGGAGTATCATCCTCTTTGAGGGTGTGGCACTGGTTGCTCTTATTCCTCTGAATGGCTACACACCCATGCACATATGAGCAACACTAACTGGACTTTTTGGGTTATTAAAAAAGAAGACAAAGTTGATATGGGGAGAGTTGGAAAGGCAGTTGGGTGGAGGTGGTCACATTGCATTGTATGTATGCATGAAATCCTCGAGAGTAAAGAAATTATATAAAAGGAGTCAGATGCCTAATTCTCAGTTAATGATTATTTAGGAAAACAGGATAAAACATTTTAGGATAAAGCTGAAAAAGACACATTAAAGCATAGAGTTGGATAAAATTGGATCTCTTTATTAGG
This sequence comes from Peromyscus nudipes, assembly GCA_902168325.1. Lineage (NCBI taxonomy): Eukaryota > Metazoa > Chordata > Mammalia > Rodentia > Cricetidae > Peromyscus > Peromyscus nudipes. The sequence goes on along the minus strand of CABHPH010045346.1, from coordinate 26,245 downwards.
GTTCGCCAGTATGTGACAAACCGAAGCACAGAGACAGTGTAATAAGGATCTCACTGAGCACTGAGCACTTGGATGTCATTTACATACCGATTTACAGTTCTTTCTTTATTCTGGAAAATAAGGACAGGAAGACATGGTGGTGGAGAGCCGCTCAGATCTCACAAGATAGCATTCAAAGATAGAAGTGATTTGGCCTCCGTGACGTCAGAGAGAAGCAGACAAGGGAACCTTCCTGAAACTTAGACTTTGGAAAGAAAAGCTTGGGCTGATGAGAAAAATATTGAGAAAAAAATCCTCTTTCTTATTACAGTCCTCATTTGGAAAATTGATTTTTTTATCATCTCAAATCACATCAGCCACACGCATAAGGGTGATTGAATTGAAACTGTCACATCCAATAAGTGTGGGGAAGGAGATGGCCGATCAGTGTTATCAGAGGCAAATGATATGTTTTCAGCTGCAGTCTAGAGTTTTAACAACTGTGCTTTTCAAACTTTGAGAAGGTAGAAAAAATCAGTTAGAATTAACAAGTATTAGCTAGTGTAGTGATGGGTGCTACTTTCTGATGGTCTGTCATCGACCTGTCAGGCCAAGTTTATAACCACGCAAAAACAAACAAAAAAGGACTATGCGTTTGCATGAAGCAGAGCCCAGCATCTCCCCAGAAAATGCGGCTGAGTCCTCATCATACTGAGGTCAGGGACGCATGGTATTCATATTAAGCTCTGAGATTACCGGACAAATGCCTGGCGGATCTTTCCTGCAGGCTGCCTCCGCTGTGTCCTTGTTTGCCTTTTGAATGTCCTATGAAGTCAGAGAACTAGTCGGTTCACTCTGCTGAATTTTTAAGTGTTTTTCACTTCTGTATACCCCCAAAGCATTACATCATGCTGCCTGGAGTCAATCTATCAGCTCTGGCATGAAGTCATTTGTGCCTGAGCTTTAGAAAAGGCGTCTTCTTTTCCAAGAGAGCTTTTGTCTGTGCCCTCTCCTCCTCATTTTCATAACTGTCATTTTCTGAGTGCATTACCTCATGTTTTGGCTGCAACCCAGATGAATCTGGAGAGAAGAAAAACGTGCTTTCAGACCAATTCATCCATATTTTATTTTACTTTTCATTAAGAAATTACTCTTTGAAGAAAATCAATAATGTTCTATGACTGAGGGGGAAGAGGTGAGCGTTGCCGTGGCAATTCGAATCTCTCAAATCAGACCGCCTTCAGCCAGATGTTGTTGATGGGGACTTTGTCCTTTTTTGTTCCCGCAGCTTGGATACATGGTGACCCCAGGAGAGTGGCCTATCCTACAGACAGCCAGGGACACTTTTGTGGCCAGAAGGGAACCCCTAATGAGTGAGTATGGCCACTGTGCTTTGTGTGGCTTTACTGTAACGGTAACCTAAACGCATTAGCATCATTCCCCGCGGGAAGTGGTTTGGAGATTTCATTCTCCGCATCTCCACTCTTATCAGGGAAAATAAAATTCTAAACCAAGGATGGGACCAGGGACTTGCTGGCAGCCGTGTTTAGAGCATGCCCTTTGGGTAGGGATATTGCATGGCTGTATTGAGCAGCTGCGGAAATGCCCACACCATGCACTCTTTGGCCATTTTTGCCGTAATGTTTACTAACAATCACTCTGCCTTTTGAAGTGTCCCCAGATCTTCAGTGATCTTTGGGGATAACTCAGCAGTGAACAGTGCCCTGATAGCTAAAAAATGTGCCCAATATCAATCAAAACATAAGTGTCTCTGTTTGAAAGCAAGTTTTCTATTATTTACCTAAAATCAAGCAGACAGACAAAAGCCACGTTTCATATTTTTAGAAAACCTTTACCCCTTTCTCATGGTCCGTTTCTTTCTTGTTTCTTCACTAATGGGCTTGATGCTAGATCTTCTCACTCTTTGCAACCAGCTGAGTTTCTGTGATTGCTGGTTTGGGGTAATTATGGAAAAACAAAAGGCCAGTTAACAACAGGGTCTCCACCGACAAGTCCAAACGCCTGTCATGTCTCTGCAGTGCCACCCAGAACCAGAATGTGTCATGCCAGGAGATACATGGATTTAAAGACAGACACTCAGTAAAGAGCTGAAGAATTCATGGGGTAGAATAACGGCAGATAACAGAGAAAACAGAAATCTGGAGGAGTAAGAGGGAAACCCTTAACCATACCAAGGTAGATTTGGAGAAAGTTTCCCTTATAAAAGGCCTTTGAGTAACAGACACCTGGACTAAATTAATCCAGACTGTAGTTGTATTTTAACCTTGGAAACCTAAAACAAACAAACAAAAAACAAAACAAAAAACAAAACAAAAAATAACCCCTGAGACGTTTACACTGGGGGTCGGGGGGCAAAGGAAGCACCAGGTGGTGAGAGAAGAAAACACAGAAGCCTGTAGCTCCTCAGTTACTTTGAAACAGGCTGTCTTTAAAAGGGTTTCTGTAAGAAGTCTTCCAGGCCTAAGCCCGTGACCCACTTACGTCAGATAAGAGGCTGCACCCCAAATTTCAGTATATAAAGACTGTCCAGAGGTGACTCTTGCCTACCAGATTATTCATTCAGACGAAGTGTCTGATAAATATAAATTTGAAATGGAACAAATCTCAACAAGATGTGAGTGACAGTTCTGGTCCATCCATTTAACAAAATCTAACAGACCCATTGGAGAAAGTGCTCACGATTGCAGCAGCCAGTTTTCTTCATCTTTCCTTTTAGTAGCATCTGTGTTATGATGCTACCAATAGTGTTATATCACAGCAATTGTAACTAAGACAGATCCCCGGAATTGATGTTTATGCTTAAAGAGTTAATGATAAGTGAAAATACCTATAGAAAATCAAACTTTACTCAATATTAAAATTTTTAGGTAAGAGGATGGAGAGGTAGCACAGTGGGTAAGAACACTGGCTACTCTTCCAGAGGACCCAGGTTCAATTCCTAGCACCCATATGGAGGTTCACAATCACCTTTAACTCCAGTTCCAGGGGCTCTAGTGCCCTCTTCTGGCCTCTGCAGGCATTGCAAGCACATGATGTACAGCTATCCTGCAGGCAAGACACCCATAGACGTACAATAAAAATAAAGGTTTTCTTTCTTTTTAACTTAAGGGGCTAGAAAGACATTCAGCAGTTAAGAGTGCTTACTGGTCTTGCAGAGAGATCCCAGGAATGCTCTCCAGTTCAGGGATTAGAGCCCTCTTCTGGCCTCCACGGGCAACAGGCAATGCACACAGTGCACATAAACACATGCAAGCAAAACATAAGATAAAATAAATAAATCTGAAAACTTAAATATGTATAGATGTAATTGAATAAAAATATATCTAAGGAAAATGTTAGGCTAAATTCATCACAATAATCACATTATTCTAAAGTGTAGAATGATAATAAAACTAGGTACAAATAAATCCAATTGTAAATACATTTTCCTCAGGGTTGGTGATAGGCTCTAGGGCCTGCACATGGAGATGAGTGCTCTACCTGAGCCATACATCTGGCCCCTATTTACTTAATTATTTATCTGTTTTGGAACGAAGTCTCACTAAGTTGCCTATGGTGGCCTTGAGCTCACTCCAGAACCAAGGCACTAAACTTGCCATCTGCCTTCCTGTGCTTCTGGCCTAGCTGAGGTTACAGGCCTGTGTCACTGGATTTGGAACACAACCAGATTTTCAATGTGATAGAGATAGCCATTCAAGTCAGTACCCAGAAAATATATTATTAAGGGAATGGAATTGAATTAAATGATATGCTGTTCACGGACGTAAAACTATATGTATATCATAATTCATACCTAAAAGAATACAGGGGCAGTGAGGGTTTTATATACATATAAGATAAAAATCATAAAGTAACAGCAGCCAGGGGCATATTTATAAGACTGTGGGCTAGGAGCTCAGACCAGGATCCAAAAAGAGAAGTGAGGAGCTGTATGGTTCTCCGACAGGATCTCCTTGGGATTTTACTTGGTTTCTCTGGATATTTCTTCAGTAAGACTTTAAAAATGTCATCCAAACAAGAAATAATGAATGACCAGCAGTTTAGGTGGGTTTCAAAGGATCCCAGATTTTGGGAAATGACAGAAAAGTCAAAACTGACAAGAGGTTTCAAGCCATGTTCCATGACCAAAAGTTTAAATTGAACCATGTTGGTCAAAGAGGACTCCCTACCAATCACAGCACTACGGAAGACTCAAAACGCGTCCATGACCTTTTGGGCTCTGATTATGATCTCTCTGATGAAGAAAGCAAAACACTAAACCAAAAGAAAGTAAAGCAGAAAAAGAAAAGAGAAGTGAAGTAAAAAAAATGCTGATTAAGGAGAAAATGAAAGAAATCAAGAAAATTGACCAAAAGCATCCCATAAATAAAAATAAAGACTTAGATAATTCTGAAAACATTTAGAATATGAAAAACTGTAAATCTCAGAATATAGGTTCAGAAATAAGTGCCAAGAAGGATGGTGAAGAATTCTGCAAAATACAAAACAGAAAAGGGACATCCTTGACCATACTGCAGACTCTTTGCCCAAAGGAGAACTGAGGACCAAAGATCCAGTACCTCTGAGATGGAGCAATCTCCAACAATCACTTGTTCTGAGGCAAGAAGAGAAAAGCAGCCCAGTGGTTCTCAGCACTGGCTCTTCTGTATTACGCCATCTTACTGTGATCTCTTTAAGAAGGAAACAATAATTGTTTTGTAGTATGATGAGAACAGTCAAGTGTTTACTTTAAAATATAAAGCTATGAGATAAATACTATAAAATCCTTTAAAATATAAAGCTGAAAAAAACAATAAAAAACAAATAAAACTATGGGCTAAACAACAACTTCTAAACATAAAAAACAAACCCCAAAACACAACAGAAAATTTGAAGAATTCTGTCATTGAAAGTAAGCCACCCAAAGGGGCAGCCATTGTGGCTCATCCCTGTAATCCCAGCACTCAGGAGGCAAAGGCAGGTGGATCTCTGTGAGTTCAAGGCCAGCCTGGTCTACATAGTGAGTTCCAGAATAACCAGACCAGAGAAACCTTGTCTTAAAAGGGGAAAAGAGGAAACCACCAAAATCATTGTCAACAAAATTAAAGATAAGTGGCCGTCCAGGAAAAACAAACAACTCAGCAAATATTCATGACAAATGGAACAATGGCTTTATGATCTGAACACAGAAATCACAAGTGAAGGGATGCTTTCCATCCAGGGCCTGCAGGTGGCTGAGCTGGTAAGGATGCTTACTGTGCAAGCCCGACGACCCGGCTCTGAGCCCAGAACCCCGTGTAAAGGGGAAAGGAGAAAACCAGCTCCGGGAAGTTGTTCTCTGGCTCCCACGAATGCGCGCGCGCGCACACACACACACACACACACACACACACGCACACGCACATGCACACGCACACAACATATCAACGTAAAAACACGAAAGTCGATCTCCACTGAAAACGAGACAAAAGCCACAACCAAGAAATAGCATACGGCAATGTCCAGTGGCAACAGGAAAGGAAACTCATTGTCACAGTTCAAAAGAGAAATGCAAATTTAAAAATTGTTTTGCACATGAGATTGTCAAATAAATCAAAAATGTTAAAATGTCCAGTGTTTGGTGGAGTGAGAAATAAGCACCCTGCTGCGGGCTGCTGGCAGTGTACTATGGTGGTATTTGCAAGGTTTTATCAAACACTCACCAACATTTACTCTTTCGTGATTCAACAGTTTTCTGCCCAGAAACTAACTGAATGAGAAACTGAACGCATCTTCTAAAACTATATGAGCTGTGTTAGCGTTCCGTCACTCCGAGAAAATACATAAACAGTTAAAAGAGGAAAACTTTGCTCTGCCTCATGGTTTCAAAAGTTTCAGTTCATGCTTTCGTGGTCCTAAACTTTTGTGTTGCTTGGTGGCTGCACAGTACACTAAGGTGGAAGGAAGCCTGCAGCAGATGAGGTGTGATCATCTCACGAAAGCCAAAAAGCAAAGAAACAAAAACCAGCCAGGGTCCCATCTGCCTGTCGGGGCCCCATCTGCCTGTCGGGGCCCCACCTCCCCATTAGAAGCCCCACCTCCCCATTAGAGGCCCCACCTCCCCATTAGAGGCCCCACCTCCCCATTAGGACCCCACCTCCCCAGTAGGGACCCCTCCTCCCCATTAGGGGCTCACCCTCAATGATGTTACTTCCTCCCAGTAGGACCCACCCCTGAAAGGTTCAAAAACTTCCCAGGAGTGTCACGGGCCTTTGAGGTATGGCCTATGAAAGAACTTTCAGAGAGATTCATACTGTCTCCTGTCACAGCCAAAACAAGAGCAGTGAACGTAAACGACAGAATGTAGTGTGTACCGTGCAGCCGTCAGAACAGAACGCAGTCCGGTCTGTCCAGAGAGATGGATTGTATGGGCTATGGTATGATTAGATAATGAAATTCCACTCATCTGTAACGTTACTGTGCATAGGTGTGTTTTTGACGTGGAAGTGTGCCTGATATGGTGTCAATTCAGGAAGTCAGGCTGGGCCAGAGCGATGGCTTAGTGGGTAAAGGCACTTGCGGCCACGCCTGGCCCCGGAGTCCAATCCCTGGAACCTGTACGGTGGAAGGAGAGAACTCAGTGGGCCCTGCAAGTCGTCCACAGCCTTCCACAGGAGGGCTGGGGAAATGACTTAGTAACGCGCCTGCTGCCTGAGCGGGTGGACCTGAGCTCAGTCCCTTCAACCCACCTTTAAAAGGCCGGGTGTGGTGGCCCATGCTTGTGTTCTCAGTGATGGGCCATCAGGGGCAGGCAGATTGCTCGGGGTCACCTGCAGGCCAGCCTAACCTACTTGGTGGGCTCCGGGTCAGTTAGGAATCCTGTCTTTAAATAAAATGTGGATAATACCTGAGCAATGACATCTGTGGTTGACCTGTGGCATGTGTGTGTGTGTGTGTGTGTGTGTGTATGTGTGGCATGCTTCTGTGCCAGAACGCAGTGGGTGCGTCTCAGGCCAAGTAAATAGTTTAGGTAAAGCCACGCCAGGGCCACAGCATAACCACTGGAGTGATTGTTTTTGGGTCCTGATGACCTTGCAGCTGTCCTTGGGTTTTCATATGTAGAAGGGATTCCTCATAACTGGGCGTAGAGCCTGTGTTTGGAGAGGGCGTCGTTGTACCTGGGATGGAGAAGAATCTGGCCTTTTGTGTTTCACCTGCGCCCAACCAAAACGACTGTGGAAGAAACACCGGTTTCCTGAAATACCAAACCAGATGAAACCCCAGCTCCAGAGGGCACATATGCTTTGCCTCAGTGTGTAACTTTCAATACCTTTCAGCACAGGAAGCTACTCCTGACCTGTGGCTTGAAGACCTGTTCTTCAGTATTTCCACTAAAAGGTGGAAATTTGGTTGATTTTACCGCCACCTTCTGGCCACTACAAGAACTTTGGCTCATGAAGATTGCTGGGCTTTCAACATGGATGCTGCAGAAGACTGAGTCAGTGATTGAGCACACACACACACACACACACACACACACACACACCACCTTCCATTAAACATGTGTGTCAACATCACTCCCAATGACAGTGTGATCTTCTGCCTTGTGATAAACCCTTTCTTGCTGGTGGACAACTTATTTCAATTTTTAATAATCACAAAACAATGCTGTGATTGTTAGGCAATGGAAAGGCAGTTTGAGAATATGCTGCACCCATATACAGAAGATAAAGCTGGTATTTAAAGGCAAGGTATTAAAAGCGTCTGTGGTTTGATGTGCTGTAGAACACACCCACTGTCACTGATAAAAACTGTTTATGTTTTCTTTTGTTAACAGGAACAAGACCATTTTGTTTTACTTTAACCTATTCAGGTGTACCAGTTCTTCCATGATGCCAAGGCTACAGTGCTCTACTACCCAGGTAAGGCGAAGGCTGCCTTCATGGTGGTGTTAGCAGTCGCTAACATTTATAGTGAATTCAGAAACTCCGCGTTGAGTCTGTCTGTGTGGTAGGAACATGGAGCCTGATATAATGTACATTTACATTTAATCAAAGCTACGGCAGAGATGAATGGCTTCAGAGTTACCAGGAAACCTTGGAGATGGTAACCATTTGCTCTTATAAGTAACCACAGCCCATAAGTCCTTGTCTGGGGTTCCAATCATTTCTGTGTCTTTGGATTCATTTATTGAGGAGTTGTGAATGTTTGGAAGAGCCATGTTGTCTTGCTTTTTCATGATTTCTAAACTGTGACTTGTGCATCTGTTAAGATGTGTGTCTCTTCTTAGGTGTTTGGGGTTGTCTACGTAAGTAGCCTTCTCTGGAAGGCAGGACCTGTAGAGAGGAGAAGCAAACCCCAGGTAGAGAACTCTAGTTAAATCAAGTGAAATCTTCTACTATACCACCAATACACATAGAGAGGGAAATTGCTTAAAATAATGGAGAAAAGATATGAAGTTAAAATCAACTGAGATAACAATGAATGAAATAAAGGAAAGTGATGAGAAAGGAAAAAAGGGGGAATCAAAGTTAAATAGAAGAAGAAGAAGAAGAGAAAGAGCAAGGAATGGGGCAAGAAATAAACACATGATTAGAAAATAGAGAAAACATGTAAATAAAATTAGATAAAAGTAAGAAGAGGAAGAAACACAAATATTTTAATGACGTTAAAAACAATACTAAAAATATAATAGAAAGAAGTATAAAAATAAAAGGTCTTGAGACTTGAGGCTCCTCTCCCAGGTCCTCTGATGATGGGATCTGTGGGTGGAGGGTGGTTGTAGCTGGAGTTTCTGGTCATTCCTGTCATGCAGACTGGAACTGTTCATTGGCTGAGCTCCTGGCCAGTTACCTGCTTTGCTGGCTTTAGATGCTTCCTTTCTCTGTGTATCAAGAGGGACTGCTAGCTTCCCTGAGTTCTGTAGCCTGTGACACTATTGGAAGATTTATTAAGGAACTCCACGTAGTTAAAAGGGAGGTTTATTTTGGGGGGTAACTTACAGCTAGTAAAGGGGTTGGTTACAGGATCTGGGAGAGGTGAGGTGCAGCCCAGCTCTGGAGAACTCCGCTCAGTCTGCCATCCAGCGTCCAGGATCATCAGGAACCAAGAGAACCGGCACACCCAGATCTCGGGTCTTAAAGGGCTCCCATCTTGGCCCCGCCTCAGGGGCCGGTCATAGGTAGGCGTGACAGTTAGTGGAAGCCTTACTGAGGGTAGTACTTCCAGGTCAAAGCTAGAACAGCTACCCACTACATGACAGTCTAGAAGATACTCCCACATCCCCCTCTAAGCAGAAAGCTCTATAAGGTTAAATAAGCCCAGACAAGGCAAGGTGAAACAAAACTCCTCTAAGCGCTGCCGTCGGCCGTCTGCCTTCTTTGAAGGATGCAGGCAGGCTCCTGCTGCTGAGTCTCCACTTCCTCCTCTGAGTTGAGTACTCTTCTTCCAGATGGCTCCCTGGATCAACCACCAATATGCAAATCTTTCTATAATTGCTATCTTTCTAGTGAGATCATGTGTGTGCAAATGTGCACGTGTGCCTGTGGAGACCAGAGGCTGACTTGGAGTGTCCTCTATTTCTCTCAACCTTATTTTTTGAGATAGGGCTTCTCACTGAACCCAAAGCTCACTGATTCAGCTAGGCTGGCTAGCCAGAGACCCCAGTGATCTAGTGTCTGTCCCCAAACTCTGAAACCAGAGGCCTGATGCTACACCTAGCTTTTCACATGGGTGCTAAGGATCCAAACTCATGTCCTCAGGCTTGTATGTAGTTTACTGACTGAAAAGCCCAAGACCTCTCACTTAAAATGGAGCTGCACCCATCCACTCCTCACTCTTGAATCTCTTTTGTAGCCTTCAGTAGCAATCAAATGGTTCACTGTCTTTCTCCCTGTGCTAAAAGCCAAACACATTGTAGGTAAGGCTTCTCATCTGTTTTGTTTACTGCTGTGTTCACACTACCTTCAAACCCCAGAGTAGATGATTAATAAGTATCTATAGAATGAAGGAATTAGTAAGTCAATGAATGACTACCTTCCTGCTCTTTCCACTATACCACACAATAATAAAACAAAATGACGTTTATTATTTTCATAAATGGTTTCCTAGATTATGTGGGAACATACATAGCAAATGTAGTATTTTAATCTTCAGGGCAACCCACTCTCCCAGGCATCTAATTCTTATTTATAATAGTGTTTAAACCTCCGGAATTGATGATGTAACAACAGGGATGAAGAATGATGCTGAAGAGCCCTGTGAAATCATAGGGATCACAGCTCAGTGGGATACGTCGCGACGCAGTATTGTATCTTGCATCTATCAGCCCCACAACAGTGTATTTATAGATCAGAGCTGTATTCTATGCGTTATGTTCTTATCAACTGGCAGCATGGTCCAGACATGTGTCACAGGCACTTGAAGAACAGACCAGGATCAATTAGGACACCCAGCCTCAGTGTGACCTTCTTCTGTGGCTAATTATACGTTGATTGCTTCTAATCAGCATCCCATTTGAAGTGAACAAATTGGTCTGATGGAAGGAAAGAAGAAAGAGCAGTTGCTGTGGTGTTTTTTTAACAGCTGATTTGTGTTTGGAATGAAGTTTGATGTGATTCTCTTTGACAAACTACTTTTTTTCCATTTTAATTGCTTTCTTTTATGTGTTGTATATGCACCAGTTTGTATGTGTAGTATACATGTGCGTGTGTTTGTAAGTGTAGGATTGCTAGGGTCCCAGAAGCAGTACCTCACATATGAAGCTCAATAAAGTATTAACTCTTTGAGTTCTCACTTTTTAAATATGCCAAAATGTAGCCATCTCCTTGAGTCTTTCATCTTAGGAGCAAAGAACCAAAGATAATATGTCTCTGAGGTATATCCTAATATGAGCATGATTTATTCCACTTGGCTCCAATCAGAGTCAACTTTTTCCATTCACACTGACAATAACTTTGACCTTCTTATAAAACACGTGGACATGTTGAATGTTGTCAGTGTCTCTATATACAGCTCCTTAGCTATGAGACCTCCAGTGCTCCTTCTAGAAGTGTGTGTGTGTGTGTGTGTGTGTGTGTGTGAGAGAGAGAGAGAGAGAGAGAGAGAGAGAGAGAGAGAGAGAGAGAGAGAGAGAGAGAGAGAGAGAGAGGAGGGAGAAGGAGGCACAGAGAGGCAGGCAGTGCACATGTGTGTGAGTATGGAGATGAGCCCCTTAAGGAGGGTGAATGTGGAGATGTCAAACTTCTCAGAGACACTGGACTCCTGCTGCTATCACACAACATTACTGTGAGACTCAAGGCATGTGTTTAGTTCCGCTCCTGCTTAGTTCTGTGGTCAACACCAAGTACCCCGGTAGATAGTAAAAGCGTGGCAAAAGGTAGGAAAGCTGCCTACTTAGCAACTGTGCTTTGACCTAACTGTCTATAGGGTCAACCAGTAAGAAAAATCACCAGCACTCTGACCAGCTGTTGGTTTCTGCGTTATCTGTAATCTGCTGCAAACAGAAGCTTCTCCGAACAACGCTGAGACCTGTGCTAATCTATGGATGTAAAAATACAAATATTTAGAAAGCAGTTTCACAACACACTCATTCAGAAAAGCGACAGTAGTAGCTTCCCCAGGGCCTATCTATTCCCTGTCCATGCACTTTTGACCAGGTTTATGTTACCAGGTATAAATTCCCTCCTGTAGAGCAGCCTCAGATCCAGCCAGAGAGCATCTGGCGACCCACGGAGTAGCCATGGTACTAACGTACCAGCAGGCACGTCTTGCTGGCAAGTTGGCATTGTAGTTCCCGGGGTTCTCAGATGAGTGTGACCATGCAGGCAATATGAAAGCTGTAACTGGTGCTGAGAATAAGTTACTGTTGACTGCTCAGCCCTAAGCACGGCATCTAGGTCACCTACTCCAAGAGTCAGGGGATATATGGAGACTGCTGTGAAATACACTCTTCTGGACACAGCACAACAATTACCTCCATGAGTTCATAGCAGCCATGTGCAGGATGGGGCCCATCAATATCCCATCACAGTGGGGGAGAGGCTCACAGGGCCTCACCCCCCACTGAAGCACTGTCAGCAGTTGATGCCGGGCTGCACGATGAGGAGCTGTCTTCATCGTCAGTGCAGTCGCTGATGAGCTGCTGCTAGTGGTCCAAAACATAAAAAATAAAATAACTCTGTGCTTATAGTCATGCAAACACCCCAACTAAACTTAGAGTGTCACAAAAATGCAAAAAAAGTAAAAAGAAGAGGGGTTTCAGCAGGAGTGGGAAGAAGATGAAAGAGAGAGGTAATGGAGTATGAAAATTCATGATATGCATGTATGAGATTGTCAAAACATTGACACATTGAAGAAAAATAAATATTAAAGGATTGAGGGGAGATGATGGAACAGGCCGTGTCTGGGGGATTTCCACAGGAGGAGCAGAACTGATGGAGAGATGCGTGGAAGTTGATGCAGCTTTCCCAGTTCGATGTGGCTTTTGTTTCTTTTTAAAATCATAAGCAGGGGCTGGAGAGATGGCTCAGTGGTTAAGAGCATTGGGTATCTTCTAGCGGCAAGTTGGCATTGTAGTTCCCGGGGTTCACAGATTGCTGGCTTCAATTCCCAGCAACCACATGGTGGCTCACAACTGTCTGTAACTCCAGTTACTGGGGATCCATCATCCTCACACAGATGTACACGCAGGAAAAACACCAATGCACATAAAATAAAAACAAATTAATTAAAATAAATAAAAAATTAAAAAATCATAAGCAAAAAGCAAAAACACCAGACTACACCTCCCTGTTTCTACCATCCTTTATGAAATTGCACATTGGATTACTATCACTTTGTCACGGCTCCATGGATGACCACAGCAGCTTGGTTTGTCACTGATATGCCCCCAGTCTATTACTGTAAAATAATTGCATAGGTGACCTCTCTTGCCCATGTCTAGATAGTTTTGTGGAAAGACTTAACTGGTAATTAATTGTGGCAGATGTATGTATTTTGCTTATTTCTCATGGTGACAAAGTCTAATTATGTTTTCACAGTTAAGGAGAACTCATGGGCACACTGACAAATATTTCCCATGCACATTAGCAAATGTCAGAAAATTTCAAATCATTTTATTCATATAGAAAACAAATCAAGATTCTAACCTAGAATATATAGAGACTGCAGAATTAATCTTGAATTATACTCCTACCTATTAAGCCAGACAATCATAAGAAAATGTCTTATTAAAATTCATGACAGAGATAGAGAGATAGTTTATATCACTTGCTGTTCTTGCAGAGGACCTGGGTTCAGTTCCTCAGCATCCCTGTCAGATGACTCACAACCTCCTATAACTCCAGCCCCAGGGAATCCAGTGGACTCTCCTGGCCTCTTCAGGCACCTGCATGCACATTGCACATATTGACTTGGACCCACATGAGCTCACATATACACAAATAATAACAATAGAAACCTTTAAAAAGGGCTTTAAAAATCATAATTGTTCTATGATAGAAGCCCCAAATCTGCACGTAGAACTATCCCTCACAGGCACACATTGAATGGACATAAAATTAGTTCAATCTAAATGAAGAGAGTGGTTATAATGTTACCTTATAGTTCCACAAAGTATGACTGGGGAATCTGAGTGACAAGCACGTGGAAAGTTCAGTTTCTCACAACTACTTGTGGATCTACATTTATCTCAAAAATCAAGTTAAAATCAATCCATCCAGAGTTTTTAAACTTTACATGTCACAGGTCAGAATCTACATATGAGAAAGAACATGCTGGTTTTGTCTTATGAGTTTGGGTCAACTCGTTCAACGTTATCCTTTCCCTAGAGAGGTTGGTATCAGGTGATGAGAAGGGATGGAGGTGGGAAGAGGGACACATGGGACAGGAAATGGGAAAATAATAGGGGATACAAGGGGAACAGAGGCAACTGCATGGAGGAGGTGAGAAAGGAGAACCACAAAAACGCTTGGTTTGAAAATGTTGCCATGGTCTCTAACACACTATATGCTGATTTCAAAATCAAAGCATAAAATATCATTACTGTTCAAAATCTTGTTTTAACACAAGACCAAGGAAGCAAGAAGTATAGGTTGGTAACATTCTATGCCAAATTTAATTTTATACAATAAAACTAGAAACATGACTGAAGTCACTTAGATGAAGAATTATGCTTTATTCTTCACATTGGTGGAGAATTCAGAAGCCCATCCAACCTTGTAAGCATTTCCTTGGTCTATTCCCATTCATTCCCATCACTGTGCTTCTCTCTTCCACAGATCTGCGTCTCCAGGTGCCCAGAGAAATTTCTAACCTACTTCGAAATGCAGTTTTTTAATGAAAGAGACAAAAGCCACTGGGAATACTACCGCCAGTTCTGCAAGGCCACGGCCAGGCCCGCAACGGTGTGTGTGCTCAAGCTCACGCCTGGAAGGAACTTAGCTGCTGTTCTGATCTTAAGTGCAACATTCTAGTTTGCTACTGGAAAAATATCCAGATCTAGAAAAATGAATATTAATGGTGCCATTCCCATAAAACACAAGCTCACATGAACACTCAAAAACACTGTGTTCGTGGTGTATCACTGTGTAGACACTCATCAAAATACAGAATATTCATGATGTAGACAAAGAAACACACCATTCATGAGGTATTCCTGTGTACACTTGTTGGGTAGGAAAGACTATTAAGTGTGCTTAGGTAGCTCCAACTGAGAGATTTTCTATATCTGGATGGGGTTGTTGTTGATAAGAGATAGAATTTTATGTCATCTAGAATCATCATTACAAAACCATACTGCGAGGTGGCTTAATTGACGAAGGTGTGTGCCACCTGACCTGAATTCAGTCCCCACACTGACACCAACATGATGGAAGGAAAAAAACGAATCTAGCAATAGGACCTCCACATGTGTGCCTTAGCATGCATGGTACACACACACACACACACACACACACACACACACACATACACACTAAATGAAACAGTCCAATAAAATATTCAAGCCCACCCTTTCCTAGGTTTGACATACACAGGAGATTTTTAAAGCTTTATTGTATTAAATACTATTAATTGGTTGTTAATTATAGAAAATGTTGTTTTTCCAGAAAAAATTTTGAAGGGTAAGAGATTTAGAGTATGACTAAGATATCTTCACAGGTGTGCCTTGCTTTTGTAAGATCTTGGGTTTTTTTAATCTTTGTTGATTCATTTGGAGCATTTAGAGGCATTTTCCAACAATAATTTGTGTGTAATAATCTTACAATTATTGGCATTGGAGAGACGATTTGGGAAAATGAGATGTGGAGTTAAGATGTCAAGCTCAGAATTCTGATATTGAGAGTGAAACTGATCGTTGCTGGCTTTGAAGTGTTACCATGCCCCTTTCCTTTCAGACTTTCTCAGATCTGTCCCGTGGTGACTGCCCCCCAGCAGTTTATCCAAGTAGACCTAGTAAGTGGTAATTCTTTTACCTTTGAAACATAGAATCTACCAAAATTTGATTTAATTGCGTTTCCTCAGTTGATAAGGTCTCAATTGATTGAGGCTGAGAAAGGTCCAGTCCCACCCTGAGAGTCTGGTGTTAATTAGGAGCAGTGTCTCTGGTCACACCTGTCCTCATTCCAACTGGGGCATTTCCACTAGAGCTCTGTGAGGTTTGGGGCTTTGCTACATAAACACGTTGGGAAGTGATATGATTTATTTTAAGAAGCCCACTATTGTGATCCTATGTATCCCTACACACAAATATAGCACACACAAACAGTCATGCACACCCACTCCTGAACTGAGTCAAAAATGTTCAGAAACTGCCCAAGAAGCAATTTCTAAGTTGTCTGTCTTGTCTTCATAATGTGACATTTGAAATTCTTCTGTGTTTCTTTGATGAATATATATTTTGTTTCTCTACTGTTTGAGTATAAAATCATAGGCTGTTTAGAAAAACTGAAATAATCACTCACTCTTCTTTCTGAAGGATGTAATTCTAATTACAGAGAAAAAGCTTCATATGAAGATTCCTAACACAGAGTTCATTCAGAGCAATCAATACAGAACTCAGAGATCACAGATGGGGGGCTGGAAACAAAGGAAAGTTTGCAATGTCCACCAGCATGAGAACACTGCAGTGTGTTCATGAGAGGAGATATCGTAGAACTAATAACATAGAGTGAAGCACATATGGTCAATACTCAGCAAAATGCAAACTGCTGCGGACAACATCATGTCAAGCATATTGAAATTAAAACGAATCCCAGAAATTATTTAAGGAAAAAGATCAGAAAGAAATATACCAATACTATTAAGGAGTTGCTTGCCAGATGGTGTGGGAAGGGAGAGAAAACTGGGCATTTTCTCTTTCTCGTGTTTTCTGCTACTCAATTCTTCCACAATGAGTGTCTAGTTCTTCTAAAGCAGAAGAAAGGTAACAGGCACCAGTCTAAGTAGGAAGTCAATGTTGAATTGGTTGCCACAAAATCCATGTGTTGAGTGTCCCCATCGCCTTTCTCTGGTCCGTTAAAGACCCCGAGGCATAGATAATGGATTTTCTAATATGTGAGAAATGGCAATCACCAGGAGCCCTAGGTGCTGGCTGTATGTGGCCAAGAACAGCATGGAACTTCTTATGGAAAAAGGAAAAATAGCTGTTCTCACAATTAGATTTTGATTAAAATCACATGTTTTAAAATATGCATTGGAGATATAAAAATAAATAATCCATAATCTCTAATAGTCTAAAGAAATAATGAAAGAGACATTAAGATCAACATTACAACCAGCTTGTGTTCCTCTTAACAGAGGATCGAGTATACCACTAAGGGGTACAATGTACAACTAATAACATGTAGTCCTTAAATTGTTTCTAAAAGGAGACCAAGTAAGATTATGAGAGGAAGAAGCAAACAGAATTCTGTTGCCTGTGTTACTGTGGCATTCAAAAAGGGAGAGATGTAATAGATGGGAAGGAAACTGATCAGCAAAGTCAAGTGGTTCACTGTGGGTGGCTGGACCATGTATCATTCTGTAACTTTTCTTCATATTTTCTGTACTTTCCAAATAAATACTGAGCATATTAATTAATGGGCACTAACAGATTGGAAGTGATTACCAGAAGTAATATGTAAAATAGGGCCAGGAGAACTTCTGGGTGAAAACTTACACTTAGAATGTATATAGGCACACACACACATAAAATGACTAGAAAGAGTGAGAGAGAAGAAATATACCAAGCCCTACTGTGTGCCAAGCACCCACCGGGGGAGGGGTAGGATGAGGCCACCTGGGGAGAGGTGGAAGCCAGGGGCTGACTGGACGGAGAGTGAGCAGAAAGGGGTCGCAGAGGCTACCACCTCCGGTCTGCCTGGGAGGGAAGACAGAGCAGGAGAAAGATGGGGACATTATGAAAGAAATCAGCCACAATCATCAGACTTTGAAATCTGGAGATGGGTAGCATGGGCAAGACAAGGAGAGCTGGAAAGCTTCATAAGGAAGCTTGTTTCCTGTATCAATTGCTTCAATATTTTAGGTCCAAGCTCTACATATAAATTAGTGAAACTACTTACAAGAAAGAATATGGAAATTATCTATCCACTTCTGATTTCTCTTGCCTCTTCATTTAAAATTAGGGCTCTAATATTTTAGGATATGTTCGGTGCCTTGCACTGCAACACACGTTGAAGTATTAATAGAGGCTAGGACTCCAGTTAATCAAAACAAGACCACAGAAGACTGAACAACAATTTAACTCTTCTCAGAAATTACATCAGTCAAACAGTGTGGCCCTCCATTGATAGTTTCTATCCTTCAAAGACATGTAGGTGACGTTGCTGTCAAGGAGGCAAGTTACTAAGAATTCATCACCAGAAGTCCTGTCTTCACGGGAGCTAGAAGCTTGAACTGGTTCTTACTCTTGCAGGAATAATTATTAAACTCTAGCTTCCAAGATTTTACTGAGAAGTCCTTACAAATATTTTCAAAACAGGCTCTCATCTATCCCAGGCTGATCTGAGACAGCCAAGAGTGACCACGAACTTCTCATCCTCCTGCCTGCACTTCCCAAGTACTGGGATCACAGGAGCCCACCACATTATCCAGTGTCAGGACTGAATCCAGGGCTTCCCACAGGCACTGTACTCACTAAGCTACATCCCTGCCCCATCCAGAATCTGCTAAGTGACAGCCCTACACTGCCCTCACCATACAAGCAGCTTTTCCATCCAAGCATGTTCCACATATGTGGTATGAGCCAATGCTGCTTCACCTACACATCTTATCTGTGTGGTTGGATGAATCTTTCATGTGTAAAAAAATCAACAGGTTGGAATGGGACTTCATAGTGTGATGGTGTTCCCATTTCAGTCTCACAGACACCAGAAAGTCCTGAAGATGTCAATAAAGGGTGATTAGCTATCTGCCCTGAGCACATTTCATGCCCAGCAAGAACCTGGCTGCAGATAACAGGAGGTTTTTAAAGGACAGACTAGTACAAAGGAGTTTGCTGTGGTTTTTGTTCTCTTTCACAGTCCTGCAGAGATGTCTGCCTTACTTCTCCGCCATCAAGGGAAACTTAACCACAGGAAATGGGATGCAATTTGAAGATGGAAGTGAGAGGAGCAGAAATGTCATAGAACTCACGGAGGCTGCAAAGTATGTTTACGTTTCTGTGTTGTTTTGATGCATCCTGATAGTATATAGAATATTAAAGTACCACTGGGGGTTACAGGAAATCACTTACATCGCATAATGAAGCACACATGTCACTCCAGATTAGAAGAATAGCATCTTTCAGGGTAGTTGCGCCTTCCCTTATCAGCAAGCACGAAGATTTGGTGTGAAGAAAGGTGCGGCTGCCAGATCAGAGTCTACATATCAATCGGAGCACAGCCAGTTGGCTGCTGTTTGCTTGGCTGTATGTGGCACACAGTAGTCTAGATTGTTGAGAAATACATTTCCTTGGATGTGTGCACATTTGCATGTGCATAGGCATAGCCTTTTCCCTTTCATAGCTCACTTGCAGAGTGAAAAACAAAATGAAAGAAATCCTGAAAACTGATTTCTCTTTCTTAAAAAAAACATTGACAGTGTGGGTGGTTCAGTACCCCTCCTTCATATGTGGAATTTAATAGCAATGTGAATGAACCTCAGAAATAGGAAGCTGTGTGGAAACTATAAAATAATGACACACGTATGACTCCATGGACACAAAACACAGAGCAAAAATCCATTTTCCTGTGATGCACACACATATCATGGTAGTAGGATGGTTACTTTAGAAGAGAGACATGCTGTGATGGGGGCCATAGGGAAAATTTGACAGTGCCATTCTGTGTGTTCACCTTGACCACACATCGTGTTGGACACAGTGATCTGTGCATACTTTGACCTGTTTTCTGTGATGCTGTCTGGCTACTACATGACAGAGATGCAGGAAGAGGGATTAAGATGGTACACACAGTCAGATTAGAAACTTTGTAAATTAGATCCTGTCATTGGAATTTGCTCTTACAGGGGAGCTTCTGCATACTGGGGCATGTGGTGTGTGCTGCATAAGGATCCACCCCTGTTCTTCATGCCCAGCTCCTCTGTATATGGCACCACAGATACACTTGCAGGCTTCCTGAAATGACATTTGATAGGTGGTTGTGGCTAGTGAAGAGTCACTAGAGCAGACACTGTCTAAAAGCACGCCTGGAATAGAATCATGCAAAGTCCTTTTTATTACAAGGACATTTTTTTCTAATGTTAACCAGAAATAATTAACTTTTCCTTCATTGAACTCAGTGGCATCACTAAATTCCTCGATGCCAGGACATTTGGGATGAAGGTATTTGAAGACTACGTGACTTCATGGAAATGGATTCTCATGTGAGTGAGATTGTGCATGTCTTCTCTAGATGTTTTCTCATGACCTTTGTAGACCCTTCCACTTCTGCTCTTATCAAAGGGTGAAAAGTGGACTCAGACCTCAGGGTCATTTTCTTTTTCACATGAGAGCAAGGACAGGGCAAATATATTTGAAAACATGCCCATAAGAACGTAAGTTTCAAGCTTATATGTTAATTCATTAGTAGAACTGGTACTTGTACCAAGTCCCTGCCACAGTGTCTGGGGTCCTGTGTTCTGCTCTTCACATGTCACAGAGGTGGGCATGGTTTGATTTCCCTGGCTTTTTCCTCCTTTGTCCCTCCCCAGACCCCAAAGGATCATTTGTAATTGCTACTGTGTTCTTTTCACACATGATAATTATTACCATGAAAGGCTATTCTAGTTCTGAGAAACTTAAAATACTTACAAAGGTAGAGATTTGAATTTTCAGATGTAAGATTGGTATTTTGGAAAGCTGAAGAATGGGATCACTCTTCTGACATAGGCGAATGTGTGTGACATGTAAGCCTGTCCTCTCTACCTTTGCACCACTTTCCAGAGTTTAGAAGCTCCTGTGTTTCCCTAGTGACCAGAGAATAAAATCAGTGCTTCCTTAGTGACTCCAAGGTGCTTTGTAATCATATCAGCACAGCTTCTCAAGCTCATCCCTGTCTCTTTCTTGATTAGCCTTACATGTTTTATTTTAAAGACAGGTTCTTAGTGGGTGGAGAGAAGGCTCTAAGAGCACTTGCTGCTCCTGCAGAAACCTATAGCTCAGTTCACACTGTGCACCTAACAACGGCCTGTACCCCCACTTCAAGGGATCCAAGGCTCTCTTTTGGCCTTCATGGGTACCTGCACACACACACACACACACACACACACACACACACACGTAAGTATATTTCTATAGTCTAGACTGACTTAGATCTCACTGTGTAACCATGGAGGAAAGTCTTAAACTCCATCAGCTAGTTTCAGCCTTCCAAGTGCAAGCATGAGAGACATCTGATTATATAGTGTTAATTATTTATATATATTTATGATTATATATTATATAATCATAGATATATATCTAGATTATATAAATATAGATATAAATAATTATCTAAATATAATAATTATATATAAATCATCTGCCACTCCTTGCTTGTCAAATCCTGTGTTTTTGCAAATTTCATGACTTTTTCTACTTGCCCATATCCTTCTCAGAGTCCAGGGTGACTCCACTTCACTTTTTTTTTAAGTATTGGAGAGCTAGCCTGGGGCTTTATATGTGCTAGGCAGGCACCCTTCCACAGAGCTGCATCTCCAACACCTGCACTTCATCCTTTAAAATCAGTTTAATGACACTTTACAAAACTTCTATTATTTTCCCTAGATAAATTACTTCACCCCTCTGTTTTCTTCATATGTAGGTGGAGTTTCTGTGTCTTGGCAGCCACTTCCAAATAACCACTCAGAGATTTATTAGTCATTATAAATACTTGACCAATAGCTTAGACTTGTCTCCAGCTAGCTCTTACAACTTAAATTAACCCATTTCTATTCTATGTGCTGCCCAAGGCTTGTTTATCTCATCTATGAACTTTCCATGTTGCTTCTTCTGCATCTGGCTCAAGACTCTTCAGACTCCTCCCTTCTTCCCAGCATTCTCTCTGCCCTGAAAATCCTGCCTAGCTATTGGTCAATCAGCTTTTTATTAACAATGAGAGCAACACATTTTCACAATGTACAGAAGGATTATTCCACAGCACTCATATCCATTGTTTATACATACACACCTCTATATACACATAGATACTTATCTTCTACATAACATCTTTCATTCTATATTTTATTTAACTGGTTCTTTCCTCTGATAGACTGACAACTCTTCTTTTTTCCTTTTTGTTTTTTGAGACTATGTCTCTTGTAGCCAAGGTTGGCCTTGAACTTTCTAAGTAATTGGAAAAGTTGGCTTTGAACTCCTGATCTTCCTACCTCTACCTCTCACATGCTGGGATTAGTAGTGTAGACTACTATACCCAGCTAAACTATCAACCCTTTATCTCCCTAGCTCACAATATAGTTCTTAAAACATAGTAGAAGCACAGAAATGTGAGTTCAGAGGCAGTTATAAAAGTAAGAGTGGGAGAAGCAGATACCTGTCTTTAAGCACAGGGAATTTGCTAAATTTAACACTGTATTTTCAGTGAAATACTAAAAAGTAATTTTCATAATGTTAGAGCTAGTTCCTTTTGTGAGGTTTTACTGATTCAGTGTTCTGCCTGCAATAACTCCATAGTCAAGACTGCAACCTGCCCTTGACAATAGTTAAATGGGATTTCCTATTCACAAACAAATGCCACTAGATAGTTTCTTTAATTCTTATTCCCTTGGATTTTGCCCTCCATTGTTTGGACACACTTTACCCAGCACACACTAAACTTGTGTGCACTCTGTACCCCTCACATCCCTAGACCCTAAGCACCTCCCTTTATTTCCAGCCTTTCTGCTCCAAAATCTTTCACAAATACCATTTTAAGTATTCCCTTTGGGTCATGCAATAGAGTAACCCTTCAGCCATATTTAAATGTTAACTATTAAAGTTTCTACAATTTCAAGAGGGAAAGGCTTTTGAAATTCCTTCACGACCTGAGAAGGAACCTCAATACCATACTATCATCTATCCAGTGACAAATATTATGAAGGATCTCTTAAAGGATGACTTTTGAGACTCTATCTTCCTCAAATACATCAGACTCTGCCTGATGCTGATTGGCAGTTTGCAAATTTCATCAAGGATGTCAGCAGTTAATAGGAGAGTAGGTCAACTTTCCAGTATTAGTGAGTTCTCTTTGAGGAGATTGTGCCAGTGGACTCCGTTCTGACCTTCACCTGGATGGGAACGGAGTGGACACACTCCTCTAGTACCTCAGTCTAGTACTCCTCAGCACCTCCTGAGAGAAGCTAAAGCAGCTGAAGATATCCCTGCTTTCTATGCTTGGCAAACTGTGCAGCCAGGAGACTAACCTTGCCTGCAGGTCATGTACCCAGATCCCTTGGAACCACAAATAGATGTCAGACGGTCTCAGGCATCTCATACCACTCAAGATTGTTCATATGTGACGATGACTACAAAGTCATCAGTTCAGGAACTCTGTGACCAGTTGTTTTTCTCATTTCTCCACCTCAAGTCTATTCTGTTACTTCCAAACAATTGTGTTCTGGGACGTCTCCCTTAGTCACTAGATTATCACAGTTTCATCACGAACCTTTATATATATATAAAACTTACCACTAACTAGAAGGGTATGAAGGAAAAAGAGTGCAATTTGGAAAGTGTGGCTGACATGTCAAAGCTGTGAGCTTGGGGGTCTGGTTTCTGGAGAAATGCAGAATGTTTCAGGTGTAAAGTGCTCACTGGCTCTCCACTCTCCTCTTTCATGTGAAATTCTTTTTTTTTTTTTTTTGGTTTTTCGAGACAGGGTTTCTCTGTGTAACTTTGCGCCTTTCCTGGAACTCACTTGGTAACCCAGGCTGGCCTCGAACTCACAAAGATCTGCCTGGCTCTGCCTCCCGAGTGCTGGGATTAAAGGCGTGCACCACCACCGCCCGGCTGAAATTCTTAATGAAACCATTGTTTATACTTCTTAGAATCATATGTGTTACTCCAGCCAGGTAAATCTAGAGTGATTTCAAATGGAAAAGGCTCTTGACTTGATGTTGGTGTTATGTTGCACTTAGCATACCTGACTGCGTGTGTTGTGGGTTTTCCTTCAGTGGCTTGACCATTGCCATGGTGCTGAGTTGGATTTTTTTGATACTCCTGAGGTTCATAGCTGGATTCCTCTTCTGGGTCTTCACGTTTGGTGTGCTTGGAATTTTAGGATATGGTAAGTAACACAACTCTTAAAATTGCTAAATATCAGAATAATTTTTCCTTGCCATTAGCAATTATTGGAAAGCATTTACTTGCCTTAGGCTTAATTAGTTTGAATCATTAACCATAACATGAATCTTGAACAGTTTTATCAATAAAAACAAACCTGGAGCCAGGTATTGAGGTGAATAATGAAAGATCAGAGAGACAGAACAAGCCACATCCAACCTCACCTTGCCAATTCCTCAGCTGATCTTGTTTCCTCAAATGGGAAGCTTCTAAGTCCTCATCTGAATGGATCTCAGCTAAACTGCTGCTAAAAGTCTCAAAGCTTAAAAAGCCTCTAGTTCCTAGTTTTCATGCTTTATATACCTTTCTGCTTCCTACCATCACTTCCTGGGATTAAAGGTGTGTGTCTTTCCCAAACAAGACATGAGATCTCAAGTGCTGGGATTAAAGGCATGTGCCACCATGACTGGCTCTGTTCCTAGTGTGGCCTTGAACTCACAGAGATCCAGATGGATCTCTGCCTCCTGAATGCTAGGATTAAAGGCATGTGCTACCACTGCCTAAACCTATGTTTAATATAGTGGCTGTTCTGTTCTCTGACCCCCAGATAAGTTTATTGGGGTGCACAATATATCAACCACAATTAACTTTACAAAATTTACTTAAATTCACAGATATTTTCTCTATAACTCTTTTCGTTATTATTTTGAGAAAAATTCTGTACTCCTTTCCCTAGCAGGCTTTGGTCTTGAACCTGATGGGGATCAGGAAGGAGAAGAAAGGATTCTTTTAGATTAATGAAAACATTCAAACAATTTGTCTTCCCCTGTAATTTGTCTATCAATCAATGACCAGGTCTGCACAGCTGCATGGCTTGATCAATTTTTCTTAGCAGATTTGATAGTACTTTTAATCAGGTGCTATCACACTCTTTAGTAGTTGGTCCCTGTAGTGAGTCATCACCTCTAGAGGCAAGCACACTAAATCACACTCATTGGATGAAGAGTTCAATTCAGTCTCACCAAAAGCTGTGTGCATCGGTCCTGATGTGAACACTAAATAAACGAATTCAAGTGCCTCTGTAGCTGGAAGTTTTCCTGTGTCCCACCTGGTCCTGCAGCTGCTCAGACCCAAGTAAACACACAGAGGCTTATATTAATTACAAACTTGATGGCCTATGGCTCAAGCTTCTTGCTAGCTAGCTCTTATATCTTAAATTAACCCATAACTATTAATTTATATATCTCCACATGTTCTGTGGCTTTACCTGTGTCCCATTACATGTTGCCCCTTGGGTGGCTATCTCTTGTCTCTTCCCTTCTATCTTTCTTCTTCCTGTCTATCTGCTTGTATTTCCTGCCTGCCTCTAAGCTGCCTTGCCATAGGCCAAACAGCTTTATTTATCAACCAATCAGAGCAACACAGATTCACAGCATACAGAAAGACATCCCACAGCATGCCTCCCACTGGGTTGTATAACATTATGGACATTTGCTTTGGGCCTTCTAAATAGTAGATGGGACAATATAGAGCAATTTATATTCAAAAGAATGATTTCCCCCACAACACAATTTGGATTGGCAACATAGTTGTTATAGTAGTAGGCACAGAAAATAACCAGGTCCTCTTACTGATGCTTAATCAGGTTTGCACATGTTATATAGTAAGGGTGTAGGCAGCCTCACGTTCAGTACCTAGCCTTGGCTGTAACCGGGCTGCATACTGTATAAAGGAGTAACTGTGGAAAACATTCTTAAGATTACAAGACCTAGCTCCCACATCTGTGTCCTCAGCCCAGTGACAGACTCTCCATCTCAGAAGATAGGAAGCGTGGATCTCAGGCTGTCAGAACCGAGTCAGTACTGGCTCAGTTGCTATTGTCATTACACTCAGGGAGCTTCTAGTAAACAGTCCTGCCCTCCTTGGCATTCTCTGTTTGCCCTGCTGTCCTGCTGAGCACAGCCAGGTGAGCAGGGGTCAGTCTTTTGGAGGAGCCTGGGAACTACTATCCCTAATCTTTCTGTGTGTCCTACCTGGATTTCCACTGGAGAGTCTAGGTGTGTGATTCAATCTCTCTTTTGTTTGTCATCAAGGCAGGAAGGGCAATAAAATCTACCATTGACTTCACTGACTTGTCTTCAGCAGCAAGAGATCTGAGATTGGCTGTGCAATGGCCTTGACACTGCAAATGGAGCGATGGGCAATGTTTACGAAGTGCAAACAAAGCCATCAGTCTCAGCTGCCTGTTGACTCCCGAGGTAGTGCTAACCCCGCAATTCTTTGCCTGGCAATTAAGCTCGAAGTCATTCACAGTGAGAAAATATCCATTTAGGTTGAAAACTGTAAGTAAATGAGACTGGATGTGACTGGCCTCTGTGACTGTCTTGGACAACTGATTATTTACTGTCATGGAAAACCAAACATTCTTATTGATAGTACCAAATTTACTAAAGCATAGAATAATGTGGATATGTCACAGTGGGTGGATTAAAAAGCTAGACTATGTGAAAGTGTGTGTGTGTGTGTGTGTGTGTGTGTGTGTGTGTGTGT
>CABHPH010045344.1:0-10509 GCA_902168325.1 Peromyscus nudipes | reverse complement strand
CACACACACACACACACACACACACACACACACACACACACACACACGTGTGAACTTTTAAAAGTCAGTAATGATCATGAGGGAGATCGGTCTATAGTTCTCTTTCTTTGTTGTATCCTTGTTTGGTTTAGGAATTGGGGTAATTGTAGCCTCATAGAAGGAGTTTGGTAATGTTCCTTCTGTTTCTACTGTGTGGAACAATTTAGAGAGTATTGGTATTAACTCTCCTTTGAAGATCTGGTAGAATTCTGCGCTGAAACCATCTGGTCCTGGGCTTTTTTTGGTTGGGAGACTTTTAATGACTGTTTCTATTTCCTTAGGGGTTATTGGACTATTTAAATAGTTTATCTGGTCTTGATTTAACTTAGGTATGTGGTACCTATCCAGAAAATTATCCATTTCTTTTAGATTTTCCAGTTTTGTGGAATAGAGGTTTTTGAAGTATGACCTGATGATTCTCTGGATTTCCTCAATGTCTGTTGTTATGTCCCCCTTTTCATTTCTGATTTTGTTAATCTGGATGCTCGCTCTCTGTCTTTTGGTTAGTTTGGATAAGGGCTTGTCTATCTTGTTGATTTTCTCAAAGAACCAACTCTTTGTTTCATTGATTTTTTGTATTGTTCTCTTTGTTTCTATTTTATTGATTTCCGCTCTCACCCAAGGAATGCTCAATCATACCACAAGGGCACTTGCTCAGCTATGTTCATATCAGCATTATTTGTAATAGCCAGAACCTGGAAACAACCTAGATGCCCTTCAACCGAAGAATGGATAAATAAACTGTGGTACATATATACAATGGAATACTACTCAGCAGAGAAAAACAATGACATCATGAGGTTTGCAGGCAAATGGAGGGATCTAGAAAAAATCCTCCTGAGTGAGGTAACCCAGACTCAGAAAGACAAGCATGGTATGTACCCACTCATAGGAGAATACTAGTTGTGGAACAAGGATGACTGGACGGCCACTCACAACACCAGGGAGGCTACCTGGAAAACAGGACCCCAAGAAAGACACGGGGATCGCCCAATGATGGAGAAATGGATGAGATCTACATGAACAGTCTGGATGTGAGTGGGGGTAATGAGGGGCGAGGGGCGAGGGAAAGAGAACTTGGGGGAGCGGGAGATCCCAACTGGATCAAGTACAGAGAGGAAACACAAGGAATGTTCATGATAAATGAAGACCACATGAGAATAGGAAGGAGCAAAGTGCCGGAGAGGCCCACAGAAATCCACAAAGATGCCCCCACAATAGACTGCTGGCAATAGTCGAGAAATAGCCCGATCTGACCTACCCTGGTGATAGGATGGCCAAACACCTTAATTGTCGTACTAGAAACCCCATCCAGTGACTGAGGGAACTAGATGTAGATATCCATGGTCAGGCCCCGGGTGGAGCTCCGGGAGTCCAATTGGCGAGAAGGAGGAGGGTTTATGTGGGCTAGAGTTGTTGGGACCAGGGATGGATGGAATACAGGGACAAGTGGCCAAACAAATGGAAACACATGAACTGTGAACCAATGGCTGAGGGGCCCCCAACTGGATCAGGCCCTCTGAATGGGTGAGACAGTTGATTGGCTTGATTTGTTTGGGAGGCATCCAGGCAGTTGGACCGGGTCCTGTGCTCAGTGCATGAATTGGCTGTTTGAAACCTGGGGCTTAGTAGAGACCCTTGGCTCAGCCTGGGAGGAGGGGACTAGACCTGCCTGGGCTGAGTCTACCAGGTTGATCTCAATCCTCGGGGGAGTCTTTGCCCTGGAGGAGATGGAATTGGGGGGTGGGCCGGGCAGAGGGGGGCGGGGTGGCAGGAGGGGTAACAGGGGGATCTGTGACTGATATGTAAAGTTGAATTATATTGTAGAATAAAATAAAATAAATTAAAAAAAAAGTCAGTAATGAAATGATGATGAGAACACTAGAAAAATCATCACCAAGGGTAGAAAGAGAAGAAAAAGACACAATGATCAAAGTGTGAGAAGTTTTGGTTGTACAAAAATGTTAAGTTTAGTGATCAGTTTACATTATGGTCATCAGAGTTAACTTCCTGAACAACAGATTTTTCAATGTTCTTAACCACAGGGGAGAAAATATTGGTGCAGTGATGCACATGTTAATCATTTCAGCTGTACTATTTGACAATGCAGATAGATCATAATATCACATTTTATTATTAACACATATAATTAGTAGGTGTCAAAATTTTTAAAAAGTAAAGACTACCATGAAAGTATAAAAAGATGTCTTTAGTAAGCCATTCTCTGCTTCTTTCTGAAAGCTGTAAGTTTGTGTCAAGCATGTGTTACAAGAACAAGCTAACTTGAATAATTTTTAACATCTCAGAATCTTTGCCCATCTTTACGATGAAAGTTATAATTATATATAAAGTACATCTTACAAACAAGTTAATTTGCTCTTGGGTAATCTCTGAAATATTTAAAATGTGTTTAACAACCTCACCTTAAATCAGCAAAGTTTACATAGTTTACTTTCTATAAATTTCATTTTGTTTCCTCTGAGGAATGGATACAGTCAGCCTCACTGGTATGTATGTATTTGGACTCCATTTGATTTACTCAGGTAGAACTGCATTAGTTACAGTGCTTGCCAACATTTGTCAAGTGATTCTTTCACAGAAAGAATGATGAGTTTCACTTAGGATTTCATCATCATAGCCTGCTTTTAGGGCAAGTACAGGTGCTCAGATCCACTTACCTGGCAAATTGATTATATTATATAATACACAAAGTGATCAGCTAGAAATGTTTTCTTTTTGTTAATCTTAAATAACTGTGTACAGGGAAAACAAGTCACTTCAAAATCCACTTAAAGTTAAGTGCCTGAAAACACATAAAATTTGCACATGTAGAATTATTCTTGAATATTATTTTACTTGTTGATATCTATACATCACAAGCAACCTGGATTATCATTCACAGTTCACCACAATTAGCATAAGTATGGGAAATCCAGAAGAGAGAATCCAAAATGTAGGCTCTTAACACATCACATCCTATTTATCATTTTCCAGGCTGCTTGATGAGAGAAAGGATTAAACTATGTTTCTGAATTAAACTATGAGATGATAATTATACAAAATTTAAGAACATGTTCCATTGTGTCCAGAATGTGCTTTATTCAAAGCTTTAGGAGAAAAGAGAAAATACTTAAAAGACAGAGCAGTAGTTTGGAAGAGAATGATGGTGTAACATTCTGAATGAAGTAATATGTTTATCATCAGGGAGCTTCAGATGAAAAAAATAAATGGGAGAAGGTCTGGACACACAAAATAAAAACACAGTATATTTGCCCGTTTTTTTCCCACTGACTTGAAATAGAAAAAAAATGAAAACGAAGACAATGAGAATAGACACATGGAAGCCTTCTGTGACATTATCAGACAAATTCTACTTTAGAAGACAGATGAAGAACAGAACAATTGGAAATGACATGTGACTCTTAAATAAGGGAGTAACAGGAAAATATGCCATTAAAGACTTTTAATGTCTGAGTTACAAATTGCTCCTGAATGTCTGTGAAGAGGCTCAAAGCATAAAAAAAGGAAGAAGCCAAATACTAATTAAGTTATAAAGTAAGTAAATGATAAATATGTCAGTTTCTATCTTAGTATCTTTCTTAAGTCTTGCTACATATTATATCAAACATTAAGCCTAACTATTAACTTATAAAATAATACATACTGCATAATGAATGAAAAAAAGATTTAAAAGTGATCAAGAACTTCTCTTTTTCTCTGTGATAAGGCAAACTATTATTAATGAACTCAAACTTATCTCTTTCAGGCCAGAAACAAGAGAAAAACAGCTAGTGTATTTGTCCATATTCCTGGTATTATATTGATATAAAGTGATTAAGTTACAGTAAAGACCAGAGAATTTCAAAGTAGAAACAATTGAGAAAGCAAGTGTGGTGGTATTGTGTTCCCCAAAATATTGTGTATGCTAATAAACTTATCTGGGGTCAGAGAACAGGACAGCCACAATATTAAACATGAGGATAGGCAGTGGTAGCATACGCCTTTAATCCTAGCATTCCAGAGGCAGAAATTCATGTGTTCAAGGATACACCCAAGCATGGTGACCCACGCCTTTAATCCCAGAAAGTCAGCCTTTAATCCCAGGGAGTGGTGGTAGAAAGCAGAAAGGTATATAAGGCGTGAGGACCAGAAACTAGAGGCATTTGCCCTGGAGAGGCCTTTGGCCTGGAGAAGCCTTTGGCCTGGAGAAGCATGTGGCTGGTTAAGCATTCAGGCTTCTAGCAGCAGTTCAGCTGAGACCCATTCTGGATGAGGGCTCGGGGCATCCAGTCTGAGGAAGCAAGACCAGCTGAGGATCCAGTGAGGTGAGGTAGCTGTGGCTTATTCTGTCTCTCTGACCTTCCAGTGTTCACCCCAATACTGGCCTCAGGTTTGATTTTATTAATAAGAACTTTTAAGACTCATGCTACAAGCAAGGGCTTCAGAAACCAAAAGATCTTGGCCAGTTTGCTTAAAATACTGTCATACATTATCAAAAATGTCTGTGTGACTAGTGGCTTCTTCCCTATACACAAATTCTGGAGGCTTGTGTCACTTGATTTCTTTCAAAATCACTTAAGATAATTTCTAAGGAAGATGTAGAAATTCCCAGGGTAGGGGATATGACTATGAGGCTTGATCAACTGTTTAGCATATGTATTCCTAGCACCACACACACATCTACAGATAAATTAAAGACTTTCAATAAATAAAACTTTAAACAGCAGGAACTTCTAGTGAAGAAACAAGACACAGTAGATTAAGAAACTGACCAATGTCTTTTCTATTTCCCCTGCACAGTGAGATTAATGTATCCCCACTTGAGTCATCCATGTTACTCAGCTTCTTTGGGTCTGTGGACTGTAGCATGGTTATTCTTTACTTTATGGCTAATATCCACCTATAAGTGAGTATATATCATGTTTGTCTTTCTGGTTCTGGGTTACCCCATTTAGAATGATCTTTTCTAGTTCCACCTATTTGCCTGCAAATTCCATCATGTTACTGTTTTTAATAGCTGAGTAATATTCTATTATGTATATGTATCACATTTTCTTTATCCATTCTTCGGCTGATGGACATCTAGGTTGTTTCCAGGTTCTGGTTATTATGAATAAAGCTGCTATGAACATAGCTGAGCAACTGTCCTTGTGGTATGGTAGAACGTTCTTTGGGTATATGTTCAAGAGTGGTATAGCTGGGTCTTGAGGTAGACAGATTCCCAATTTTCTGAGAAACCACCATACTGATTTTCAAAATGGGTGTGCAAGTTTGCACTCTCACCAGCAATGGAGGAGTGTTCCCCTTGCTCCATATCCTCTCCAGCATGAGCTGTCACTTGTGTTTTTGATCTTAGCCTTTCTGACAGGTGTTTTGATTTGCATTTCTCTGATGGCTAAGGATGTTGAATATTTCTCTAGGTGTTTCTCGGCCAGTTGGGATTCCTCTGTTGAGAATTCTGTTTAGATCTATACCCCATTTTTAAATTGAATTATTTTTTTTGATGTCTAGTTTCTTGGTGCTAGAAGGTACTCTGTAGAGTACAAGAAAAGAAAAATAACCACCCATCTACAAACACTGTGCCCTACAATAGAGACCTGAATGCAAGATGTATTGATGCTATAGTGGCACAAATGGTATGAGAAAGAGCAACAACTTTTTGATTGAATTTGAGGTCCACTAAATGAAATGGATACCATACCTGACACTGCTAAAGTGACCAAGAATCCAAGACTAAACTGGTCATGGTTCTAAAGGAAAACGCACTACAATTATTCTCTGAAAGAATCATAACAATAACTCCTCACGGCATATCGATATACCCATAGATCAGTATATTGCTCAGTCATCATCTGAGGAGCTTCTTATTGAAGTAGATGGTTAATAACAGAGACCCACTGTGGTGGTATAGTGTTCCAAAATATTGTGTACCTTAATAAACTTATCTGGGGTCAGAGACAGAACAGCCACAATATTAAACATGAGGATAGGCAGTGGTAGCATACGCCTTTAATCCTAGCATTCCAGAGGCAGAAATTCATGTGTTCAAGGATACACCCAAGCATGGTGACCCACGCCTTTAATCCCAGAAAGCCACACCTTTAATCCCAGGGAGTGGTGGTAGAAAGCAGAAAGGTATATAAGGCGTGAGGACCAGAAACTAGAGGCCTTTGGCCTGGAGAAGCATTTGCCCTGGAGAGGCAATTGGCCTGGAGAAACATTTGGCCTGGAGAAGCATTCAGGCTTCTAGCAGCAGTTCAGCTGAGACCCATTCTGGATGAGGGCTCGGGGCATCCAGTCTGAGGAAGCAAGACCAGCTGAGGATCCAGCGAGGTGAGGTAGCTGTGGCTGGTTCTGTCTCTCTGACCTTCCAATGTTCACCCCAATACCTGGCTCAGGTTTGATTTTATTAATAAGAACCTTTTAAGAGTCATGCTACAACCCACAACAGGAAAATGCACAGAAAGTGAGAGACTTTGGAACACTCAGTCCTAAATGGGAGGTCTTACCCTCAAGGCTAAGGGGTCTATGTAGAAGAGGAGACGGAAGGATTGTAAATGTCAGAGGGGATGGATGACTCCTAGGAACCAGTGTCTTCCAGACACAACAGGAATGATGCACATATGAACTCACATAGACTTTGGCAGAACACAGAGAACTGCATATATTCAAGCCAGACAAAAATTCCAGCACTAAAAAGGGGAAGCAGACTCTAAGTCCCACCCGTAACCAAGAAGCTGTTTGTAATTAATACCTTATAGGAAAGGGGAATAAGTTTTCTCCAATGGAATGTCACTGGGTTTATCAACCATACTCACAGGCAGGCACAATGACCAAGAGTAGATGGCCAATACAAAATGAATTTTTTTTCTTTTTGTATTGTTTGAGAATTTTTTTTCTTATTGGTCATTTGATTGTTTTTTGATTTATTGTGGGTTTTTTGTTGTTGTTGTTAAGTGGAGAGAAAGTATATGAAGTTGGATGGGTAGGGAGGTGGGGTATATCTGGGAGGAGCTGGGGGAGGAAAAAATTAAAATGTATAATCTTTTGCTACATGTAGAATCCCTAATCCAGTCTATTTGTAATATATCATTAGCAGCTGCCATTTATTATATACTTTGTTGTTGATAGACATTATATTAAATGCTTTATAAACATTCAGAAGCCCACAAAGTGGGAGAGAATCTTTGCTAACTCTACAAATGGCAGATGAATAATATCCAGAATATAAAGAACTCAGAAACCAGAGTTAATGGGCTTGGGATCTAGACAGGTTTTCAAAAGAAGAAAAAAAATTACTAAGAAATATCGCAAAAAATGTTCAATTAGGGAAATGCAAACCAAAACAACTTCGAGATTTTTGTCTTACTCTGGAAAGAATGGCAAAGATCGATGGAACAACAGGAAACAAATGATGAAGGGGATGCAGGAAAAAGGAACTCTTACTCACTGCTGGTGGGATTGCAAAGTGGTGCGACCACTGTGGAAATCAGGATGCAGAACCCGCAAAAGGCGATAAATAAATCTACCATATGATCTACCTATAACACTTCTTTACATATGCCCACAGGGTGCTACATCATACTCTAGAGATACTGCTTAACCAAGTTCATTGCTGTTCTAGTCACAAAATCTAGGAAATGGAAACAACCTAAATGTCCTTCAACTGACAATAAAAATGTGGTACATATACACTATGAAGTACTATTCAGCTTTAAAGAAAAATGAAAGCATGAACTTTGAAGATAAATGGATAGAACTAGAAAAGATTATATTGAGTGAAGTAACACAGAAAAGACAAACATCACACGTTCCCTTTATTATGTATTTCTTGAAATATAACAAAGGAAAAAGTGGTCAAATATCATGATCATGTAAAACATTTATACATCACAGTGATCTAGAAGAACTGAATTATGTATTGTTACATTTGGACATGAAGTGTTTTCCAAAGTTCTGTGTATTGAACACTTGCTTCCCAGCTGCTGGGGCTATTTTGCTATGTTCTAGAAACTTGAACTCGCACCTACTTAAAGGAAGTGAGACAGAGAAGAGAAACCCACTTCACTCTAGGGTACTGGGTAAATGGTGAGCACTGTAAAAAAATCACTCTTAGGATTAATGGCAAGTTCTTTAATTCCACACTGTTATCACTCTTGATGTTTATTTTCTGCAAATAGGCAAAAAAACTATGTTAAAGTCAACAACAAACACTTTAAAGGTTGAAATTATGGCTTAGTTCTAGATCCTCTGCCATACATGAAGCTGTATGTTCAATTCCTAGTATGATAAAAAGGGGGGAGTGGTAAATTTTTAAAGAGATATACATCCATATTTATTGCTTCTATTCATCATATTGGAAGAAGTCCTAGCTAGAACAATCAGACAAGACAAAGTAATGAAAGGTATCTACATTGGAAGAAGCTGGAGTTAAATAGTCATTGTTTGCAGATGACAAGATTTTCTGTAAAGACCCTCCCCAACATTAAATAATACATTGTACAATGTATACATGTACCAAATCAGCATATTATCTAATATGTATTTTTTGTCTTACATATCAGTAAAAATTTTAATAACTAATTAAAAGTTTTAAAAGGAGAATTTAGTGAGAGAGAGAAAAGAAGATTACTGTGCTTACATGTGCCTTTCATGCATGTCATTGTTGAAGAGCATAACTCAATGACCCGAACGGCAAAACTTCCTGGTTCTTCTGCTGGCACTGTCAAAATGGAGACCTGAAAACCAGAACAAATAATATTTATAACTGTTAGGTCTCTTTTATTTTTCTATCTTTTGAGTGTTAACTTCACAGTTCCCAAATATCCTTTGATATTTGAAAACATTTTGCTTATAAAAATTTCATTTGGGAGTAAAATGTAAAACATGCAACACACGTCTCAATATCCAATTTCTTCATTATTACTCATGTTTATACAATTCCCATCAACCGTGAATATTTCAAATCCTTAATACTGATTCCATTCATCACACATCACATACTATTCAAAGGAATGCAATTATAATATTACTGTTAAAATATAAGCACTCTGCTCCTTGAGATCAGATTATAATAATAAGTGATCTTGTCTACTACTGATATGATGATATATGGCTCATATTTTAAAGGCTTTACATGACCATCAGATCAATGTTTCTCTGTAGAGCTGAAGTTCCATGTAATTACTCAGTCAAATCTACAATCTAAGGAAATTATAACCTCTTAAAGGAAATGCTAGTGAAAGAGAAAGCCCCATTTTCCCTTTTCCCTGCTTGTGCTGTGCTTGCATTTTGACTAGGAATGCAAAGTGGAAGCAACTACAACACATTTTTAAAATAGAAATTGTCACGATACCAATGACTATCCTACTTGCCATCTATTTGGTGGCTTATGATGTCTCAAAAACAGTTCTCCATGTTCCTCTTAACTCTCTTTGCTGCTATTAAGGATAGAAAATGTACTTTAGCATCAAAGAGAGAGAAACCACTAAGACATTGAACACTGTGAAATAATGAAATGACTGGGACTGAAAATATGATCATAATTGAAAACGTTCCTTTAATGATTCTACCAACATGGAAGAGTTTCTTTTGGTTCCTGCAATTATCATAATTTACTACTGAGATAAAATCAGTATTGTTCTACTGGAGCACCTCCCTCACCTAAACTCTGAGAAGTTGACTGTCTCAAGTATTACAGAGATTTTAAAGACATTACAGGAGGATCTCCTCAACTCTCTAACATCACTAAGCAATATGCCTGGACTGTCCACCTGTTTCTTTTCCTACCCTCTAATCTTCTTAGTTCTACTTGCAATTCAAAATGAAGATCTACAGAGAGGTGGGAAAGAGAGGAAGGAAGGAAGGGGTTGAAGGAAATACAGGACTGTAACTCTATCAGCTATGTCTAGGATGGATCTCAAGATGACAGATGGGAAGCAGGGTGACAAGTTAGAAGGTAGAGATTATAAACATGGAAACAGTAAAGTTAACCACAAGAAAGGGAAGAACTGAGACAACTTTTATCAAGTATAAGGATAGGACCCAAAGGTTGAGAAGATGTCAGAAAGAAGGAAGTTTGTGTGGCTAGAAAAATATCAGTTCTGTTCTCAGAGGCAGTGAGCAGTAGAAGAAAAGCGTTGTGAGGACACACGATGGTGACTTCAGCTTCAAGTGCCTATCTCTTGACAGTCACCCAACAGAACTTTGGCCTATGAGCCTGGAACCCCTGGGCCTCTAAGAGCTGACCTCCAGCATTTATGTGGAATTGAGACTATAGATTCGAATACAGGAAATCATTTGAGTGTGCAGAGAGACAGATAATATAGTTGGATGAAGGAAGTATTTTGATATTTAGAATAGAAGAAAAAGAAAAAGAGTGCCCAAAAGGCAGAGAAGGAATAGTCACTGTTCTGAGGAGGCACAGGGCATGAAAGCCAAAGGTGTTCAAGAGAAAGAGAGAAAAAAAAA
>CABHPH010045319.1:0-13668 GCA_902168325.1 Peromyscus nudipes | reverse complement strand
GTGGGCTGAAGACAGATGCCCCAACTTTACAAAGGAACATTAGGTGACTGTCCAGGCTGCCAGTTGTCTCTGTCTACTCTCGCAAAGTTGCTTGCATCCTCCCATTTCTCAGGTAATATTATATCCTTCTGAGGTCTTTGATATAGTTGAAGACTAGATAGTTATAATTTTCCTTAGTTATGATAAAAGATAAGTTAGATATGAAACCTTAGACTCACAAATATAAGATAGATAGGATATCTTCTTTAATTTTGCCAAATACAAATAGACTAGTTATTATAAATAGACTAGATATTGTAACTGTAATTCTTGCTTGATAATTGTTTTGTTATCTGTAATTTTACTATGTGAAAGTTAAAACCTTCCTTTTTGAAAAAAAGAAAAGGGGAAGTGCTGTGGGATGTTCTGTATGTTAAATGTGTTGCTCTGATTGGTTAGTAAATAAAACACTGATTGGCCAGTAGCCAGGCAGGAAGTATAGGCAGGACAAGGGGAGAGGAGAATTCTGGGAAGCAGAAGGCTGAGAGAGAGAGACGCTGCCAGCTGCCACCATGAGATGTTAAGATACTGGTAAGCCATGAGCCATGTGGCAACTTATAGATTAATAGAAATGGGTTAATTTAAGATATAAGAACAGTTAGCAAGAAGCCTGCCACAGCCATACAGTTTATGAGTAATATAAGTCTCTGTGTGTTTACTTGGTTGGGTCTGAGCAGCTGTGGGACTGGAGGGTGAGAGAGATTTGTCCTGACTGTGGGCCAGGCAGGAAAACTCTAGCTACAGAAAAGAATTGTTTCTGTGGTCCATCTTTGGGAAGCATGAAAGGAGGACAGAGGTCAGAGGGAGATTTTGCTTTCTGTGGCCTAAAACTCCAACATAATAACAGAAGACTTTTTTGCACCTTTATTATTCTGAAGTGGCTTCTGACTGTGTTACTTGTTTCTGAGCAAGTTTTGTCTACCTCTGCTGTTGCCATCCCCACTGATAGCAGACCCAAACTTCTTCCGAGGTGGAATCGATATCAGTGACTCCCCATGGATCACCATACCTTAAGAGCCAAACTGAGACTCTGAGGAATCCAGCTTTGTGGACTACGCCATTACTGGGTTCTATTGTTCTCTGAAGATGACAATTGTTGAACTATGCAGCCCCTGTCACAAACTAATATATAATAAATCCCAAATGCATATATACATATGTGTGTGCATATATTACACCACATACACAGGCACACACACACACACACACACACACACACACACACACACGCGCGCGCGCACACACACATACACGCACACACACAATGGGTTCTGCTCCCTTAGAGAGCACTGCTTAGTGGCTTAAGATATATTGGGATTTTTACTTACTTGGTTGAGCCTAAGTAGATGTGACTTAAGATCATCAAGGCTTTTAAACGAGTCAGCTTGGAAGCATGCCAGTAAAGGCTTCCTGATTACTACACACTGACACTTCAGATGACTGACGGAAAACTAGCAGGCAGAATTTGACACTAGACATTAGTTTTATGAATCATAATTTGTTACTGGCTTTAACTTTCGTCTAGAAAAATAAAATGGGGTGAGTATTCAAGAGAGTGCAGATGAATTCATAGGACTTAAATTAAAATGTATATGTTGGTACCATTCTTATGGACTACTCTGGGAAAAATATTGATAGTTCTTCAGCCTTGCAAAATTGTATTGAATGTCACAGACGATTCTCCTTCATCCATTGCAGAAACATTTTTCCAGTGCTAATGAGGCTCCAGCCTCCTAGGGATGCAAAAATAAATGAGACATGGCGCTCTTCTTCAAGTAACTTACTCCGTATAAGGAAAAAAACCATGGAGGTCAACAAAAATAGTGAGAACAAAAACAAACAAAGCATTCATAGATAAAACTAAAGTATTTGTGGTTCAGTTATAATACGAGAGGCATTGTCATTTCAAGATAAAAATGTAAACATCTACAAGCATCTGGGGCTTGGCAACAGAAAGACTCTAAGCAGACACAAAATTATCAAGGACCCTGCCAGTTTCCATTTTTAATTTCAGACTCCATAGAGAAGAACTAGATGGTTCCTTCTGGTCTTTGGTCCTGGAGTTAAAAAGGCAGTATCTATTCAGATAAAGTGCTACATACCAATATGGGCAGATTCTTGACTTAATTAAATGTATATCTTGAGAAGCTAACCCCATGTAATATACACAGAAAAGGCTAGGTATGTGTTTCTTTTTAAGAAAAATAAATAAATGAATATCACTACTATTTGATGGATCTATAGTTTGAATGTGTTTGCCAAATATAACTCTAAAACTAGTGTTAGGAAATTTAAGTCCATAATCAAAAGGTATTACTTTAGCTACATAGAGTGGCAAAGCAGAGTGAAATAAGAAGCTTCACCCACATGGTATTAATCCCCCTGTAATGAGCAATGGTAGTTCCCAAACCTAGTCTGCCCTTTGAATTGATTGTTTTGTACCAACTTGGTAAATTCGATGGGCCTCTCTGAGACTCTTGGGCTTCTGAACTACTTTAAAATCTTCCCCCACCCTCAAAAAAAAATGTTACTCTCCACAAAGTACAAGTCATCCTGGGAAACACTTCTTTTCTTTTCAAAACAAATTTTATTTTTACAATATATCTTCATCATATTCTTTCTCCTCCTTAAACTCCTCCCAGGTCAAATATCGGGCATCATATCTATCTGTCTGGCTTCTTCAAAATCAGAAGCATTGACAAAGATCCAAGTACAAGCAGTTATTGATGAGGTGACCTGGGAAGTGTGGTAGTGAAGGTAGATGAGGAAAGATGAGCAGAAAACAAAACCCACTTTAACACTCTGCCTTTTATCACTGTGAGCAAACTCAATTCACTACACTGGGGAATCCTGGGAGGTGATGCGCAATACAGATCTCCATTTTATCTATTTAAAAGGAATTGTGGAGGACATTTATTCATCAACTTTTTAATGTTTATCTTAACTGATTATTTCAAAAGTATGATTTAAAAATTACTAAAAATAGTAGACTAACAATATGAGGGAATATGTTTAAAAGCTTTCAATATCAAGTCTATAAAAATACGACACACAGAAATTGCATGCAACAACTTGGTATTCATCAGCTGAGGATGACTTGGGAAGAAAGAACTGACGCTGAAAGATGTCAGTCTTCCCACAGTGGTGAAGCCCTAGGTTTGGGTTGGGGCGGGGGCAGACTGCCCTAACAGCATCCAGCAGACAGAAAAGGCAGGTTCTAACAGGAAGTAGTGAGGAGTGAGGCTTTCATTTTAAACAAATGGTTGGAGGTTTATTCTAAATATTAGGATTTTTTTTTCTGAAAGAGGTAAGGGAAATAGTTTGGGCTTTGTAAAGCCTATTCCTGTCTCTTTGGAAGCTGAATTACAAGGGTTGAGGTTAGGTGTAGGCGGCTCTAATTTAGGAACTGTGCTTCTCACAAAAGTCATGCTGTTTTCCACAATAGCTTTGCATTTGTGTGTGGAAAGAAGCAGAACCCTCAGTCAGAGAGCTTCTTCTTGCAGTAGATGGTGAGCTAAACTGAGATCCCCACTAGCCAGAGTGCAGAGATTAAGAGACTGAAATGTGGTTTGTGGGAACCACAACCCTTACCACCTTCAACTCTCAAGGAAGTGGAAAAAAGAAAGAAAGCAAGAAAGCAAGCAAGGAAGGAAGGAAGGAATTGAAACGCTCAGGTCTCAATGGGATATCTGGATCACATCCCTTCTTCTCAAGACTCAGGAATCATCACAAAAGGGGGTTGTAAAAGCCAGAGGTTTGGGGGGACGGAGAAGATGTGCTAGGGCCATTTCACACAAGAGCTCACAAGGCTGGGGCTGTATGCACAAGGCTTGTATAAGATCAAGCCAGCCAAAGTTCCAGTGTGACTGGGGGAGGGGCCCATGCAGGCCCACACATAGCTGAGCAGCTCTTGGCAGTTGATGTCTGCTGCAATGAAGAATACATATAAATACAGCCTGCTCAGTCCATTTGTCACAGATGTAACTTTGCCACAACCTAGAATCACCTGAGAGGAGAGCCTCCATTGAGAATCTGTCTTGATCAGTGTGGATGGCGGGCATGTTTGTGGAGGGTTGTCTTGATTATTAACTAGTGAACAATCTGGTGAAGGAAGACCTAGCCCACTGTGGGCAACACCAGTCCCTAAGTGGAGGTGTGTGTGGGGGGGGTCCTGAATTATGGTGAGACAAATAATCCCTCCCTGATAGGTTTTTTGTCAGAGTATTTGTCCCAGCAGTAGAAAAGAAACTAAGACAGAGGCTTGCCTGGATACCATCTGGCATGTAATTGCCCTGAGTATCCCTCCATTTTACTCCCTACATTGGCCAGGATATGAGGACATGAACAGATACATTTTGCTCATGCTTTTACAATGTAATTGGAAATTTGAATAAAGTTGC
The DNA here is from genome assembly GCA_902168325.1 of Peromyscus nudipes. Lineage (NCBI taxonomy): Eukaryota > Metazoa > Chordata > Mammalia > Rodentia > Cricetidae > Peromyscus > Peromyscus nudipes. The sequence continues at coordinate 9,229 of CABHPH010045319.1, read as the reverse complement.
ACAGAAATAAATAAGGTCAGAACTCCTTTACAATATTTGAGGTTATTCTATTTGTCTTTTCCTAATCCTGGAGCTTTGGATTTTTTTAAAATTTTTTTTATTCTGCATAGTATAACAGTTTGTTTCAGTTTAATACAGAATTAGTTTCTATTGCTTATTACCAGGGAATTCTAATGATGTGTAGCACTAAGATTCTAGAAATTGCAAGAAAAAAAATAGGAAATAACACAGAGTTGTGCCAAGTGACAGACACATTAAAGCATATGTTTTACCAGAGATGAATTATATATTTTTTAATCTATAGATGTGAGTCTAAGGTTAGTGGTTTTAAGATTTACTAAGCACAAAGATGTCTTAAGAATTATGATAATGTGTATTTCCAGAGATTGCTCCCAAAGGTTCCAATTTGGACTGGCTTTATTTGCCCAGCAATCCACACAGTTTAAAAGCTTCCCAGATGATTTTTAGCCCAAGTTTTGGGAAACATTCTTTTCAATCCTGCTGCATACAAAAATGGCAATTAATCAAATCTGTAAGCACAGCAAAATCTGCCTGCTCCCTGCTATTTTGCTGAGCAGTGCCAAGCTTTCAGCAAAATCACTGTTTGATGAAGTGCTGTACCTTTGCCAGTGACCATGGTGACCTAGTAAGTAAATGTGTAAGATATATTTACACATAACAAAGCAGCAAAGATGAGTGTCACTTTTTTATTTTGTTGAGCAAGAGCCAATGGAATTATAAAAGGGAATAATTTGTTATAGAAAACAAAAACTACCAATGCTGTTGCCTACTCCTAATTTTTATAATTTACATAAAAGGAGCTTTCTAAAGACACAGGTAATTTTTTTTTATTTTCTATGTGTCTTTATAAACACTTATGTTCATTCTAAATACTACCATCTTCATGAGGCTATCTCTAGCACAAGAGGTGGAAATTCATGATGATATTGTATTCCTTAAAACTAAGGTGGAGCGAGGTGTGGTGGGACCCACCTTTAATCCCAGCCAGCAATCATGAGAAAGAGGCAAGCAGATCTCTGAGTCTGGGATCCAATGCCTGTTCTGGCCTCTGTGGGCACCAAGCATGCATGAAAAGCATACATACATGAAGGCAAAAATACTAATACACACTTTTTTTAAGAATGCAATGCCACCTGTTTAATGGGAATATAAAAACAAGAGCTTTAAAGAGTGATTTAAAAAGTTGGAAGGGGCAGTTATACATCAGGAGCATGTGCTCAGGAGTCTCTGCAATCATGTGGTGCCACCAGCAGTCACTAAGACCTCACTAGGGAAAATTTAAATGACAACACAAAGAATGTGATGCAGAAAACAGAGTTGGTTTTACCAAGGATTTGGTTCACGTTAGAGTGTTTACCTAGCATGTACAAGGCCCTAGGTTCAAGTCTCAATAATGTAAGAGAAATGAGTTTATTGAAAGCAAAGAGGCAAATGGTCCAAAGGACTATGGTGCCATCTACACTTTAGGCTGGCTTTATTCCATACCCTCAGTCTCTGTGGCCATTTTCATGTGTAGGTAATTGAGAGGCCTGTTTGCTCTCTCTTTCTGGAGGGAGCAACAGTATGGTCTTCGTTTTATTTTTTTTTTTCATCAGAAAATCTCCTGCTGAGCACTAATCTTACAAGTTTAGAGTTCCTAGAACCAGATAGTTGTCTGCTAATGATGTTTTGGACAGTCCAGGGTGTCATGTTTTGTCCTAGGGCTGGAGACAGGACTCAGCGCCCTTTCTTCTGAGCAGTAATTAGGGTTCTATAACCCCAGTCCTTGGTGTCACAGGCTGCACATTATGAGGCACCACTGTCCTCCAAGCCTGCTCATCTCTAACTAGATATCCATCAACGCTAGGAAAGCGGACACAAGACCCTTTCCTCCTGCTCCCGTCTTCTTCTTCTTTTTTAAATATTTATTTATTTAATGCGTATGAGTGACTTATCTTCAAGGACACCAGAAGAAGGAATCCAGATCCCATCATAGACGGTTGTAAGCTACCATATGGGTGCTGGGAATTGAACTCAGGACCTCTGGAAGAGCAGCCAAGGCTCTTAACTGCTGAGCCATCTCTCCAGCCCCTCCAGCTAGCTTCTTGCACATGACTTTCTTGGGGTTCACAGAAGGAAGGGAACACACAGGAAGAGCCGGTCTGAAACACTGGCTAGCATTAATAAATTAGTCATGGACTTGAAGCTGTAACTTTCCTTACTTACACACGAGTTCACGGGGCAGGAGGGGTTTAAAGAAATGGTATGAAATAAACACAGCACTGTTTATTAGAAATCTTTTCAGAACTGTTTGGTGCTACGTTGCTGGAACATGTGGCAGTCACAGGAGAGTGAATGTTGTGACGTTTTCAAACTTCCCCTTTCTGAAGCAGAACTAGGTCTAGGTTAGAGAGAATTAACACTCCTAAACTCCTTTGCATCATTTGGCCTCCCCTGGGCTGGGACATTAGTTCATCTAATAACCCTTCTGATTAATGATCTGTGATAGTAGAGGCATTTTCTATTGTTTCCTTTATTAGCGCTAGAAAAGTACAATTCAGCAATTACTTATTTTTATTTGAGGTTTCATTTTATCTTTCATCTTTTGTGTTTATTTGCTTGTGTCAATGGACACAGAAAAGTTGAATATGCTAATGGGATCCTGAAGCAGGACTAAGAAGCCATTTCTACTAAAATGTACTTGTGCCTCTCCCTTCGGCTATCACCTTCCGTCCTTTTCACTTTCAAAATTAATGTGTTTAACAGAAACAAAGAAGTCTGGATCCTGTAGAGGACTTCTAAAGTAAAGATAGGAAAGACTTGAACTCTCCATCTAGCAAAAGGATGGAGTTACCAACAAAGAACTTCATTCTGCCAGACCTGGAGTAGGGGTGGATTCTCCATCCCCTAAACTAGTTCTCTTTCAAAATGAGGATCAATCAGATCTCCTTTTCCTTCCCAAGTCTTAAATCAAACTATCTGGAGACAACAATGGACCCAGGTTTGCTTCCCCCAAACAAAGGACTAAGTAGGCTGTTAGTTAAATTAACATATTTCTAGTTGTTTCCTTGCTTTCTATAGGTGGTTATATGGCCACAGAGACAGTAAGGAGGGAATTAAAACTTTCCCCCAGAGCAAAACTATAAATACATCCATATGCTTTGTTTGTTTTCTGTTTCATAGTTTGATTATATATAGTTTAAATGCAGGGGAACTGTGCTGTGAACTTAATGACTCTAAATGTCCAGTAATAGTACAGTGACATATTTCAGTGCATAAAATCTTAAAACTGGGGGTAAACACAACTCTCTCCCTAAACACTTTCCATTTCTTTGTGGTAAAAGCATTCACATATCCTTTCTTGCCTTTATCTGGTTCGAAATAACAGTGCTTTGGACCAAGTTTCCACAATGCTACTAAGACTAGGCTATGTAGCAAGTCTGGATTCCCTGCATGGAAGCCTTGAGTAAGCATTTTGTGAAGCTGTGAAGGTGAAGCCTAAGTTGCAGTAGAAAACCCAGAAGATTCCAGAACCATGGGACATTCTGTAAGAAAAGCTACAAACACTGAGTGGATTCTACCCAGGACTGAGGCTATATGCACCTCAGGCAACAGAGCAGCAGCCCATGGAGCCTAGCTGACTTCTGAGAACCCTAAGTTCCCACATGGAGCACCAGTTTGGTGCTTTTTCTACTGGACTGTCATTTTTTTCTGATCTGATACTTCCTTGGTAGACCCCCAATTCTCTCCTTTGGATGAGAATCTGTATCCTGAATCATTGCATATTGGAAGTCTGTAAATTGCTTTTGGATTTTATAAAGGCTAGCAGTTGAAGAGTTTGCCTTGACTGTCAGACGAGACTTTGGACTTTTAAACAGTGTTGTGACTTCTGAGGTTGAACTAAATGCATTCTGCTTTATGACACAGCCATGAGCCCAAGGGAGCCAAGGGTGGAATATTATAGTTTCAGATGATTACTTGGGTGTCAAGTCGACAAGAGATGGATTTATGATCATTAATCTCAATTATCAACTTGACTAGACTAAGAAACATCAAGGGCATTAATGGGTCACACTTCTGGGTGTGCCTGTGACGGTGTTCTCAGTGATGTTAACTGAAGAGCAAAGACCTATGTGAAATGTAGATGGCATCATCCTACAGGCTGAGTTCCAAGACTGAGCCAAAGTGGTAGAGAGGGTGGGGAGAAAGGGAAAATCTAGCTGAGCACTTGAATTCCTGTTTTCTCACATCCCTGGTAGCACTGTAAACCATGTCTTCCTGTGCAGTGAAGGACTGTATTCCTATGAACTGTAAGACAATAAAAACCCTTCCCTTAAGTTGCGCTCCGTTCAGCATTTGGTCATATAGGAGTATTGAAAATGCAATATCTTCATTTCTACTCCTGGGCTGTTTACACCATGCCAGTGACCTCAGATGAGGCTCCCAGATTGGTAGGATGAACCATAAATGAGAACTCATTCGAAATTATGCTTTTTAGGCTTCCCAGTGCTGTCTTGAGTCCACTGAGGCACCAGAAAGCTGGGTTTTAACAGGTTTCCAAGCATTTCTAATGCACAGTACAGTCTGAGAACCACTGGCACCAGATGGTGCACCATCATGGAGATAGAAGAGGCCAGTCTAGATCAGGACCAGACTTGTGCAGTGAGAAATCCAAGTGCTGGCCTGTAGTATGTAGAAGCAGCCTTGGAGATCACTCTGCCTGGGGAGAAAAGGACAGTATTAGAGTAGTAAAAAGTTGAAGTTCAGCATCTAAATGGGAATAAGAAGTCTCTAAATTAGCAGTTCTCAACATGTGGGTCGAGACCCCTTTGCTGGACAAATTACCCTTTCACAGGGGTAGCATATCAGATATCCTGCATGTCAAATATTTACATTATGATTCATGAGAGTACCAAATTAATTATGAAATAGCAACAAAATAATTTCATGCTTGAGGTCACCACAGCATGAGGACCTGTATTAAAGAGCCATAACACTAGAAAGGTTGAGAAACACTGCTCTAAATACCACTGGGTCTATTGTAGGGTCTTAGTGCATTCCTAATTCCTCCAATTAAACTTTCAACTACACGCACATGGGCTCAAAAGAACTGATTTTATAGTAAACCAGTAGAAGAAACAAGTTTTACTTTTCAAAATGCCTCTATTGCTTTTTAGTTCAAATACAATTATTTTGAGAACGACAAATACCTCTACATTTAGTTTATGTGACATGCCTAAGATTAAAAGGGAAGGGAAAAACAAATCCTTAGGATGAGTAAAGATGTGTCTGCTGTGGATATCACTCTGTATCAATAAAGCGCTGATTGGCCGGTAGCCAGACAGGAAGTATAGGCGGGACTAACAGAGAGGAGAATTGAGGGAACAGGAAGGGAGAGGGGGGAAGGCCCGGAGCCGCAGCGAGGAGAAGGAAGATGTAAGGTACCGGTAAGCCACGAGCCACGTGGCAAAGTAGAGATTAATAGAAATGGGCTAAATATAAGAGTAAGAGCTAGACAATGATAGGCCTGAGCTAATGGCCAAGCAGTTTAAATAATGTAAGCGTCTGTGTGTTTATTTTATAAGTGGGCTCGGAGACTGGCGGGACTTGGGAGCTGGAGACTGGCGGGTGGCGGAGATTTGTCCTGACTGTGGGCACGGCAGGAAAACTCTAGCTACATGTGTCTGCTGGTTTTACAAGACTGTGCAATTCCTTTGCTCTGAAAAATGCTAGTTTATTTTCCATATGACTCACCAGCAAGCATCTCTTCCTTAGATGTGGGTCCTGTGCTGTGTGGATCTAGATCTCAAATAACCATGGCTTACACTTTAATCCAAGAATGCCTATCTCAAAGAGCAAGACAAAGAGAAAGCTCTCTTTTTCATCATGAGAAGGATTGCATTAAGCTTAGCAGCATTAATCGCATTAAAATACTTTTGAATGATATCCCCAGGGCATCCATGGTTAATACAAGCTACAACAAACACTGTTAGCGTTAGTTAAACTTGGTTCATGCAAAGATTTAGAAACTATTCCTAAAGGAGGCAATATACTAAATTTCACTCATTTCCTTTTATCCCTCTCTTTTCCTTTTTCCTATGTCTCCATAATGCCTTTTAAGCTCCCTGTGAAATACTTAAGCAATAAATATCAACCTCCATAGAGAAATAGAACTATCTGAACCCTCAAAACTGTACTATTCAAGACTGATGGAGGTCAGGCACTGAGACTGTAAGATTCTTTTCCCTTGTCTTTTGTTTTATCGTTTTACTTTCTGTCTATCCCCATGTCCTCCCATATGCAGGGCCAGTGTAACAGGTGTGAAAGTACAGTCAGAGTCAAGATTTGCTTTGGAGTTAGTGTGACAGAAAATGAAGGCCTCACTGTAAACAGATTCTTACTATTAAATAATGTTTATTCTGGTCTTTGTGTCTTTTCTTTACAAAATAGATTTTAATTCTGCTCCCAAATAGAAGATAACTAACTACTCCTTGTTCATTAAGTCTCTGGCTTTACACAATAATAGTGCTCAGATCCTTACAAAGTTCACTCAATAAGAACTGTAAAACTTTGGGCATGGACCAGAGTCAGGAGCATGTGTTTGCTGGGACAGTTCTCAAGACATGCAGTTTTAAGTGGACTTAATAACTCCACATCCCTAAATGTCACAACATGTATTGAAGTGACCTGTGCTGACATGAAAAAGGTATTTTCTATTACTTTCTATCCTATAATATAAGCATAGGGAACAAATGAAAAAAGCAGTTGTTACCTTAATAAAATAATTACCATTTGGAGAACTGTCCCAGCCTCAGGGATAAAAGGAAAGCCTCGTTGTGTGAACAAAGCAAAAGTACTGAAAGAATATCTAATTGATTTCAATGCACTGCAGATGCCTCCTCTCCTCTCTCTCTCCCTCTAAATGAGCATACACTCCAACAGTCCTGGCTTTAGAAGGTAGCTACTTAATGACAGTTTAAATTCCTATCACAACCACAGCTGAATTCATTGTACCTTCCCTACAAAGATCATACAATCTCATTGATATCATTGTAATCCATGCTGAAGAAAAGAAAGTGCATTTTAATAATCTTTCTCCCATTGCAACTTTATATTACAAGTTTCTTGTCCCTAATTAAAAACAACCACTTTCAAGGGCATTCTAAAAGCCAGACATAACGGCACAAGTGTATAACCCGAGCATTCAGGAGGATAAGGCAGGAGAATCATGAGTCCAAGGTCAGCCTGTGCTACACAGCAAGAGCTTATAAGAAAAATTAAAAGCAAACATGCAAACAAAAAATTCACTATAAGATGAATCAGCAGATTCTCTTCATAGACAGAGGATTTGCTTCATTGTAATGCTGTTCCTCCTCACTATTCTGCCTGCTTGTCCATGCCTAGAAGTATTTCTGAAGACACCTTGAAAAGCAATCAATACCTGTAGCTAGAGTTTTCCTGCCGGGCCCACAGTCAGGACAAATCTCTGTCATCCGCCAGTCCCACAGCCGCTCAGACCCAACCAAGTAAACCCAGAGACTTATTTATATTGCTTACAAACTGTATGGCCGTGGCAGGCTTCTTGCTAACTGTTCTTATATCTTAAATTAATCCATTTCTATAAATCTATACCTTGCCACATGGCTTGTGGCTTACCGGCATCTTCACATGCTGCTTGTCATGGTGGCGGCTGGCAGTGTCTCCTCTCAGCCTTCCACTTCCCAGAATTCTCTCCTCCTTGTCCCGCCTATACTTCTTCCTGCCTGACCACTGGCCAATCAGTGTTTTATTTATTGACCAATAAGCAACATGTTTGACATACAGACCATCCCACAGCAAATACCTGTTTAGTGATACTGAAAGCCTATGATCACTTTCTACTATTTTTAGAAATAAAAGGGAAGATGGGGAGCGTACGTGCATATTTGTGATGAATCTTCTATGTGTCAAACACACACTTGTCCTTCCCTATGTTGTGATTACAAGTAGTTGGTATCGTACCCATTTTACATGGGACTAAAGCAAAACCCAGAGACGTAACTTGGCTATAGACCTATATAAAATCATATTTGAACCTGTTTCTGTACAAATCCATAGTGTATTATCTTTACAAGCTTCATAAGACATTAACCCTGGCATATTTATTAATAAACTGATTATAATTCTTAACTTCAACAACTAAGATTTCAAAGCATTGTCATCTGCATTACTCCATATTAAGTCAGAGAACAGAACAATGGACTTGTCTGGGTTGCTGTGAAGATTAGTAATACTGTACATAAAGTATAATGTCTACCGTAAAGCATGGGCTCAATAGCTATTGTTATTATTGATCCTCCCAGCATGTTTGGAAGTTATATAGCACAGCTGTCATCATTCCCTTTTGACAGAATTTCTCTATGAAGATTAATCCCTTTCACATTATACTCCAGGAGTGAAAATTACAATCTTACTTACAAGACAGTTACAGGAATTTCACATACATCCTCCCCCTATTCCATTCCAGCTTGCTTAAGATAAGGTGGACAGAGGATAAAAGAAGTCAGGATGGGAAGGCTTAAGGTCTTTCCCAGCAGAGTTGGCATGTGGATTTGGCCTCCTGTCTGCAAGAGTGTCTGTCTTTCCAATACAACAAAGTGACATGCAAGGTTGTTCTTTCTATCCTGTTTTGCTATTTGATTCTTAGAGTACGAAAGCAGAGTCCTGCTTTGGATCTGTTGCTAGCATGGATGAGGAGCCACATTGAAGAGCTGGAATCCCCCTTGCTTGCAGCTGGAAAAGCAGTTATCACCACTCACACATTTAACTTCTGCAGCCACATTCCTGCTCTCCTGATAGCAGGCTATGAAGTGCCAGAAACCAGCTCTGTATCAGTGACTCACAGTGACAGGAAATCTCAAGCAGGACCGCCCTTCCTTCCTCTCTCACAAAGAGCTGAGTTGTCCAACCACAGGCCACAACTAGCCTTGAGTCTTGGTGAAAGGAGCTGGAACCAGAGACTCTTGCGTGGGTCCTGAGATGTTCCCTTTATTGTGGAGAACATATTCCCTATTGAGATCTCTTCCAACACACAGTGGCATATCTTGGACTTGGTTCTGATTTGAAAAATGAAAACAATGGATGGGGGGAGGGGGGAGTTGAGTGCAGATGTACTATTAGAGCCTAGGCAGCATAGCAAGACCAGGAAGGAAGGAAGGAAGGAAGGAAGGAAGGAAGGAAGGAAGGAAGG
>CABHPH010045318.1:15082-32857 GCA_902168325.1 Peromyscus nudipes | reverse complement strand
TAAGTTGAGGAAATATATTCACAAATACAGAACAGAGTAGACAGCTATATTGTCCTCTGATCTGACCAGGAGCAAACCCACCTCACAGGCAGGAGCAGGGAGAATGACCCTTCTCCCCTCCCTTATAAGAGGTCACGAACAATGGCAGAAGCACCGCCTCCTTCAGGCCCTATAGCCCAAGGCCATGGGTGGAGCAAATACCACTACATCTTCTACCAGGATAAACTGTATTGCTCTTTAACTATGAATCAAAATGAACTCTACCTTCTTTAAGTGGCTTTTGCTGGGTAGTCTGTCCAAACAATGAGGAAACAGCCCCTATAAATGAGGATAACCTTTCTTCCTTGAGGCCCATTATAAAGCTACAGTTAGCTACAATTAGTACTAGCTTCACGGGAACTAAACAAAGACAAAAGGAAATAAGGTAAGTTCTGTAATATGGTGACGCATTTAGTGAATAGAGCAAGCAGTCAAACTAACCTAATGTTAAGAAAGAATGACAATGAAGTAGTTTTGTAGAAATGGGGATTAATATTCTACAATAAAAGGGGATTGTTTTGTAATTGCTAACTAAAAACCGTAGTTCACAGTCCTTCATGTGAGAAACAATATTTTAAAAATTGATGATTTTTTCATGATTCAACCAGTGGCAAAAAAAAAAAAAAACCATACAATGATAAAAGACACACACAGAGCAAGGACCTGGGTTATCTATGTATGAAGGAGATGGGTACATAGGTGAGGGGCACACAAATGTGGAGGCCAGAGTCTGTGCCCCTTCAGCACTGGGGTTACAAGCACAGACCACTTGCCCAGCTTTTTATGTGGTACAGCAGACTGAACTCAGGCTCTCACACTTGCGCGGCAGTCACATATGTTACTGACTGAGCTAACGCCCATCCCCAAGGATCTGGATAGTCTACAGTCCATCTCTATGATGTCAGGGAAGGCAAAGCCACCCAGCAGCCAACTGCATGCCTAGGGGACAGTGTGTCTCACCTGCTCTGGCTGACAAGTTGAGGGTAGAATTCAATTTAGAGGGACATCAAACTGACCATTAAATATTATATATCATTGTAATCTGAAAGTCAATCACAGTACTGCAGTAGAAATAGGAAAGCTGTCCCAACATTTACCCAGGTGCCCTCCATGCTGGCTCCATGGTGGGTCAACTTCCATCTCCACCACTTAAATGAAGAGATGTATATCAGACATTCTTCTAATCAACAAGTCATTTGTAAAATAATGTCTCTGGGAAAAATAATTCTAAAATCCAATTTACAAGGGAATTTATTAAGCTGTTTCTCACATATAAAGGTCCTCACCCAGAACTTGGTGGCTACCTGAATCTTGTCATAGAGAAAATAAAATAAAGATTCAGATGTGAAACATGGGAGACACAGATGAAAATTTTTAATTCTCATGACAGCAGCTGATAAACCTTACATGGGATTTATATGAGAAACTGCAGAACATCCTTTTAAGGAGGTATTTTTTAAATAAACTATATCCTATTCTGCTCTGAATAATTCTCTCAAATTTCTGTCAGCTCTCAAATAAGAACCTTCCCATAAAAAGATTACTAAAAATTGTTTAAAGAAATCTCTTACAAGGAAAAAAGTTACTATAAATTAAGTACTTAGCAAAGTAAACTTTTCATTGTACAACGAGGTGTTTTACCTTAAATTATACACCCACGTTTTAAAGCAAAGATCAGCATTAATGCTTTTAAAACAACTAATGCTTCACAGAAAAATACATAATTTCAGAAACATCTACCCACGAGTCACATTCTCTTTGTATTTTCCTTGTGTTTTCTTAACTATTTTGTTAATGTTTGCATAAATGCAGGACCTTACTTTCAGGAAAGCAAATGTTTATGATGCTTCATAGTTGAGAGTATGCTGAACAAAAAGCATGCATGTGGTTCAGAGGCGCCTGATTGCTAAACATGTAAGCATTCCAAGGTCAACATCACACATGCACTCATTCAAAACAGTTAATGCTAGGGCCTCTCTGTTCTCCACCTTTTTAACCGAGGAACACACAATTTTCACTTCTAAGGTAGAGTGGTAAAGTGTTGAAGTGTGCAGAGGTCTCATAGAGCCTCCATCTCAATGATACCTGTCCTGGCTGTCTTAAGGAGAGAGAGCAGGTCTCTGAAAATCCCAAGCACATGACATACTCTGGACTGTTGTTTTTCCACCTGAGATTCAAAGCAGCTGCCTTGACCAAGAAGTGTGACTTCATAGTACAGTCATTTTGGTCTTCACATCAGTAACTATATCTGCTAGGCCTAATTTTGCTAGTCCAGAAAGCTACTGGTGTAAGTGCACACACAAACTATCAAGACTTCTTGAAGCTTAGAACAGCCACAATGGACATGTTGAATTTAGAAGTATTTAATCAACTCCAGATCCAACCATCACACCAAAGCTCAATTACAAGAAACTCAAACAACAGAACACTCAAAACATTTTTAATTGCTTATTTTTATCAACTAATACATGTGCTTACTTACCCGAAGCTAAATGTTTTTATAAAGGGTGCATTATTATATCATTGTTTATCTGTAGGTATAGATGTCAGCACTACACAAGCAGTCACTTGGTCTCAAATGGCACCTATGCCCAATGGACCACCCACTCTATTTTTCCTGGATCCCACTTCTTGATAGGCTGAACATGGAGCTGCATATCTACACAACATACTTACACATCTACTAACACACACCAGAGTATTCCAAAAGGTGAACACTCTCTACTTGTGGTGAGCATATTGAAGAGTGATTTACTGAGTAATAAAACATCCTTATCCCTTCCTGTGTGTAAAGTATATGAAGTAGTCATTAAAAAAAGGAAAGAAAGAAAAAAACACAGAGAAACTTAGTAAAAGGGTGAAAGTGACAAGGAAATTATAAAGAGAAAACTGTATAAGTAGGATTCAAAAGGAATAAAGTTTCTAAACTCCAAGGAAAAGTTATATTTCTTCCTTAGGTTCACAAACCTTGGTGGTTGAACACAAAGAACAAACCCTTGGCTTAGAACAGCCATAAATATGTGACTGCTGAGAGACAAAGTCATGTGGACAACCAGCCAGCCAGCAAGTCCCAAATAGGCTAGGAAAAGAGACACTTTTAATAAACTTATAATACTTTCATCTATACATCTCGCTGGCATTATATATACATGCTGAATAACAATTTCTATACCTACTTCTAAAACTCACCACCCCACTTAGAAGCTCTGTAGATACCTCTGAAGTCCATAAATACCTTTAAAAAAACAGAGAATAGGGTCAATAGATAAGTACAATTTTGTGAATACATAAACACAATTTCCTAGCCAGCCCTGAAATGTAAATGCCCACTAAATGGAAATTAGATATCTAAAAAGGTATATAACTTGTCACACATTTCTTTAGGTTTAGTCACAGAAATTCTAACCTGTGGTAGAAATGCTTGAAAGTTCACATTCTAATGTATTGAGACTTTTCTCTCAATATGTCAAAATTATGACAAAACGATATCAATCATTTTTCATTTGGAAGAGCTGTGGTACAGTTTCCTAGCCCTGGCCCCTGACTGCTTTCATCCTAGAAAGACTAGTAATATGCTCAGCATGTGTAGCCCTGAGCTTCATTCTGAACACAAACAAGAGAGAGAAGAGAGAGAAATGGAGAAAAGAGAGAGAGAAAGACAGAGAGGGAGGAGGGAGGAAGGGAGAAGGAGGGAGAGGAAGAGAAAGAGGAAATATGCCAGAAAACATGAGAGCAGTTGTGAAGTGGGGATTGCATTGCTGTTATCTGCAGGACAGAGCAAAGATACAGACAGAAGTTGCCACCATCAGGATACATTTCAGCTTAAAGAGAAGGATTTGTGAAACCAAATGGTCAGTGTGTATTTTTGTGTGTGTGTGTGTATGTGTGTGTGTGTGTGTGTGTGTGTGTGTGTGTGTGTGTGTGTGTGTTAGGGAATCTATTGCTGTGAAGAGACACCATGACCACAGCAAACAGGTCAGAGGTTTAGTCCATTTTCATGATGGCTAGAAGCACGGTGGCATACAGGCAGACATGGTGCTGGAGAAGGTTCTTACATCTTGACTCACAGGCAACAGGAATTGGTCTAAGACACTGGGCAGTATCTTTAGCATATATGAGACCTCAAAACATACCTCCACAGTGATACACTTCCTCCAAGACCACACCTACTTCAACAAGGCCACACCTCCTAATAGTGCCACTCCCGTTGGGAGCCATTTTCTTTCAAACCACCACAGTGTGTTTTCATTCATTTTTAATATTAGACTAATGGATCAAACAATGTATTACACACACACACACACACACACACACACACACGTAAAAAAAATCTTTTTAAAGAAAAGAATATGGCTTAAAATTCAACACTTGGCTTTGAGTACTATATAGACAGCATCATACATATTTTTCATACCAATCCTTGCCATTCTACATTGGCTCCCCCCCTCTTCAAATTATTTTACTTTCTTATTGTGGTAAAACACATATAACATGAATTTTGTCTTTTTAACTATTTGAAGTAGGTGTTTCAGTAGCATTAATTACATCTAAAGTATTATTATTCAGCTATCATCATATCAGTACATAAAACTTCCAACACCTGTGCTGTGGTTCGTATTTGGAACGTCTCCCATGGGATCATATGTTCAAAGTCTTGGTCCCAGCTAGGAATGGGCCTTGAGATGAAGCCTAGCTGGAAGAAGTGAGTTACTAGGGCAGACTTCATTTCCTGTGCTTTCTGCTTCCTCAACTGCACATCAAATGTGACCAGCCATTGCAATTTATAAGAAAAAGTAACTAATATTAAAGTAACTAATACAGGGCTGGAGAGATGGCTCAGCCGTTAAAGGCTAGGCTCACAACCAAAAATATAAAGTAACTAATACAGAAAAAAGTAACTAATACAGAAGGAAAGTAACTAATACAGAAGAAAAGTAACTAATATAGAGAAAAGTAACTAATACAAAAGTAACTAATACAGAACTAAGATAGCCCAATTGGAAATTGTATCTATTAAGAAACAAGTTCCCAATCCCACCCATGGAGCTTCTATTTGCTTCTGAAACTATGGATTTGCCTATTCTAATATTTTATATAAGTGCAATCATACAATATATTCCTTTCTGTGTCTCATTTATTTCACTTCAATGTGTAGCATATATCAGAGCTTCATCCCACTTCACAACTGAATAAAATTCTGTAGTGTATAGATCACACTTCTTCTGACATTCTCCATTACAGTCTTTCCTTGGTGCTTGCTCCTTGTTGTCGCCTTCTGACTATTACAAGTAATACTTGGTGTACAAGTATCCGTTTGAGTTCCTGTTTTCAGTTCTTCAGCTTTCTAGATTTGCGTGAAATGATGGGACGCATGGGAGTTGTGGCTTTAATTCTTTTGAGGAACCTACAGACTTTTTCAGAACCTGCATGCCAGAGGTTGGTTTGTTGCTCTGTGTGTGTGTGTGTGTGTGTGTGTGTGTGTGTGTGTGTGTGTGTACACGCACATGCATGTGTGCTTAGCAAATGTCTTTAAGTCTCAGAGTAGCCATGAAAAGGGAGTAAGGAACTGGCCCGTGTCTCAAGAAGCTAGGCTTCATAAACTTTAATCTTGTCATTTGTCCCCTGACTTTGATAAACAGCCTGCAAGATGGCCCCCATTCTAACACTGGCTTTGTTGTTTTGTTTTCTTTTTCTATTTCAAATCATGAGTGAATAAGAGCATATTTCTTCACTTAGTTCACTAACCCACATTATTTTCATTTTCCATGGCAGGCCTGTGGGAAAACATTATTTTGGTTGGATGGAAGAAAACATGTCCAGAGCCTATTATTAGTTGCCCTCCATGTATGCTGGGAATTACTTTCTGCTCCCCAAAATACCCAGCACATTCCACCTCAGCAGACTGTGGTTGCGCTTTCCAGTCTTTTTCCTCCTCTGACAAGTTTTCCCATGTCATTTCCCAGAGAAATTGCAGACTTCTCTTGCTACTCCTGGCAGATGGATTGTCTCATTCAGTGCTGTGGTTTTGCTTTACCCATAGGAAGAATTCATGTTTCATCAATCTTTTGTCTTAAATTTTCAGAAATAATTCTACATTGTGTACAATATAATGGTTGTTAGGAACATGAATTGCACATGACTGCAATGAATGGTACCTTGGATGGCAGTTTTTAAAACTATACTGGATACTGCAACTTTTCGGTTCATTACATGCCTTCAGTTTATATATAGTCAGACAACTGAGCCCATAGAGAACAAAAGCCTTATGAGAAGGCATATTATCTTGTCATTGTTGATGTACTTAGCCCACAGTGACCTCTTATTAATGAATGGCTAGTAGGCCCAAGATTAGGGAGTCAAAATTTGTGGTAATTGTAATAAACAGCATTTTAGTGCAATACTTTTAAACATAAAAACCAGTGCAAAAATATCTGTGAAAAACAACACATCAGATTTTTAAATAAAGATGGTATTTGTCTTACTGATTTTTCCTGTTCTGTCTGGCCCCATAATGGCTCAGCACAGTATTGATGAGTAGGAAGGTGTCCATCATAAGAAAATAAAAACAGAATCACTGTCACATTTCTATGGCTCCATTGATCTACTTTCTCAAATCTTTCAACTATGAGAACCACAGAACCCTGGGAAAACTGTACCAGCAAATGTTTACTCTATGTGGCCTCCATCTTTTTGACAAATGATCTGCTGGTGCCTCCTGATCTTTTAGGGTCTTCCACTTAGGCACATCAGTTGGACCTGTTAGCCCCCTCAAAAAAGTTCCAACTATGCACATTCCTATCCTTCATGGAGCCTCAAAGCAAGAAAAATCTGTCCTGGGGGGGGAGAAAAGCTTAATATCAAACTTAATTTTTATTTAATATTAGTGTATTTTGATTTTCAATATATTAAAGTATCAAGTGCCAATGATTCCTCATAATAGAACTTTTGGTTGCTAATGTGGCATTTTCTGGAACAAGTAGAAAATGTCAAAAACCAGTTTCAAGATGTCACATTAAACCTAGAGAGAGAAAAGGGAGAGAGAGAGAGAAGTGAGTCATGCAACCTCAAAATAAGGTTACATATATCCATCAGGCCAATTACATTTATTTTACTAATACAGAGAATGTACCAAAGGAGATTCAAAATGATCTGTGCAATTAGCTACTAGACACATAGTCAAGACTAGAACTGTACCTATTTATTGTCATTCTACCAGACAAAGTCAACAGCGCTTACTTAACCTTTGCTCTGGATTTTGACATTTATAGCTGAATATTTAAAAATTCAGAAGCCACTGAGGCATAATATCTCAATCTTTTGGAACTTCCCACACAGTCATCATAACTAATTTATTTATCCAACCATTGAGGATGGATGAAAACTTGAAACCTTGGCCAAGAGAGTGAAATTTCAAATAATTCATGAATAAATTTAGGAAGAGTCCATAGAAAAAAGAAACTGGGAAAGCTGAGAAAAACAGGCAGTGCATGAGTCTGCAACAATCCTTTTTTTAATTTTATAAACTTTATTATCAAAAATTCCAAATAAAAAAACACTGCCACACACCAAAATTGACCAGACCCAAAGTCTATACATCTCAATAAACTTCAATACAGTTTGAAGAGTGATTCTGAAGCTGTCAAGCTTCACGTGGGATTTTACACTCTATCAAATGTATTTTTATATGCTTGTCCATCACCAAAAGACCCTCTTAAAAACAACATTTAAACAGGTTAGAAAACTTAGTCAGCTAACCTCAGTCATCAGGCTCTCCTCAATATTTGCCTAGAAAGACAAATGGACTTTCTGACAAGTATAGCCCGTGCCAAAGGGAGGCCTGGCTTGAGACCTTTTACCCAGCTTCTCATTACTCCATCATATGAAATGCAAACTGAAAATTAAATAACTCAAAGTTAAATTTAAGTACCAGTAGCTTAGAAAACGCATTACAGTTCAGTACAATCTGTGTAGGGAAAAGCAAACTGAGCAGACCCAATTTGCTAATTTGGTATTTTGGAAAACTGAACAAAAATGTCAACAGCTAGTTTCTAGATGTCACAGCAAGCCTGGAAATACAGCTTAGCAGTTCATCCAATTATAAATACTTGAGTTCGTCTTTGGTGGGCAGGTGTTCCTAATCAGTGATGTGGGTTGTGAGGTGAACTGCAGGGCGATGTTTCAGCAACAAAGTGACAGAGAGACTGAGGCAAAATTACTTCTCATTTCATCTTTCATTTAAAGCATAAATGGTAAAAGATGAGTCAATGACTGTTCCTTCACAATCAATGTTTTCTAAACTGCATTCTAATATGAAAAAATTATAAGGTTAAGTCTAGTAGACTTTAAGTGAACCAAAGCACTGGAGAAAATGAAAATAACTTCATATATAACTGACATGTATATTAATTTTTATTCAAATAAAATATTCCTGGAATCTTACTCCCAAATACTTAGTTCATAAATCAAACATAGAAATACCTGAGTGGTATTTTCTGATAGTATTGGTCATGGTTATATAAAACAGGGTAGCATCATTAACAAAATATAGAAATGCTTGAACAGAAAGCATTCTATTATTTTTCCTTCTTTGGATGAAAGCCACTCTCCATATCCATGGTTTCCACATTCATTAATTCAGTCAACCTCAGTTTTCTAACTATATTAAATATATACATGCTTTTTCTTATCATTCATTGAATAATTACAATTACTTATTTACAGTGTATTACATAGCATGTTTAATCTATAGCTAACTTAAAGTAAGTCATGCATGACACAATATTTCAGCCAATGAAAAATGGCATAGATAACAGTAGTCCCATATGACTTCCAAAAAGCTGAAAATGTTCTATTGCCTATTGATGCCATAGTGTCATATCATACGACACATTATTCATGTTTAGAGTGGTACCAGAGCAAACAATCCTACTGTGCTGCCCATCATATAAAAACAGCATACATCGAATCATGCACAGCACCTAGTACTTGATAAATTACTTAGTTGCTGGTTTATGTATTTACTATCATGCTCTAGTATGCTCTTTTAAAAAAAAAAAGTGTGGAGTAGTGGTGGTACACACCTTTCATCCCAGCACTCTGGAGACAGAAGCAGGTGGATCTCTGAGTTTGAGGCCAACCTGGTATACAAAGCAAGTTCCAGGACAGCCAGACCTATATAGAGAAACCCTGTCTTGAAAAACAAAATGAAAGTAAGGTTGTTGACACAGGTCAGCAGGTAAAGGCTATCTGCCACCAGGCCTGACAACTTAAGTTCCGTCCCTGGAACCCACATGGTAGAAGATGAGAACTGATCCCCTGAAGTTGTCTTTCAACCTCCACAGCTACACAAAGTTACCCACTTTCCCACACACAAAATAAATATACAAATAAATAAATATTAAAAACACCGTGTTATACTGACATCCTCATGTGTCTTACATTTTTTGATCTCTTGATTACATAATTTTCTCTTGTGTTTGACTTTATCTTATGCTGTTTTGTTCATCATTTCCCCTAAGCACACAAAGTCCACCACTAATGTTCCCACTAAGAGGGGCACATCAAGATATTGACCCAGAAGTGAAACCAAAGTAACTGAGGACTATAAAGGCAGGCGTCAGCAATTCTCACCAAGCAGGTCTAGCCCACATTGTATCCATAATCTTGACAAACAAGAACAAAGGGACAGAAGCTACTAGAATCTGCTGAATGGAAAGCAAGAAGACTAACAACATTTTGGGATGGATATTTATCAGATATGAAGAAAATTTAGCAACACAGATTGAAGACTAAGCATTGAAGAGTCTCCCTCTAAGCACTGTGATGATCGTGGACAAAAAGAAGGGGTGTGATAGTGGAGGAAAAGACTAGATGATTGAATCCACTTTTAGCTCCAGTCATTTCAGTCACTCGAAGGTCACTTTTCATTATGTCATGTCAAAATAATCAATGACTCTGCAAGGGCTGACATAAAGGCAGCTGAAGAATTTTTATAGTTTAAAGAAGCTGTGAAGACATTTCCAGAACAAATCTTAAGTCTGGATACAAGCTCTCTGTTCTAGAAACTGATGTTTAAAGGACTTTCATCCATAAGGACTCCTAGTCAGTGTTACCAGAGAAATCAGGGTTCCTTCTTTGGATTCTTGTTCCCATTAATCAAAGGATTTAGAAACAGAGACAGAGGGAAGCTCAAGGACAATTTTATCTGGATTTGACAGGAAAACAACTGGGCAGGTAAACTGCACATGCTGGAAACTGCCAGGAGAAGAGAGAAGGAAAAGGGCCATGCCTTGAAGACAGCAAGCAGGTTCAGTTATGGGGAACAGCAACTGCCAAGTGGCAGACAAGCAGCTGAGGGTGTGCTCCAGAGAAAAAGGGAAAGCATGCCCAAGCTTTTGCCAAAATCTTAAAAAAAAAATGCATAGAAGAAAAAGGAAAAGTTATGATTTTCTGAGGAACTCAGAAGAGTGAGCAGACCACCATGCTACATGACGGAAGCTCAGAGAGTAGCTGCACTGATGGGGATTCAGGGAAAGACACTATTTCATTGCAAGGATAATTGGTCCTACCCTCTCCTTAGCTTGTCTTCAGGTGACTCAGATTTAGGGGTGCAGAGGTGAATTCCTGGCAAGGTGATTGATAGGTCCAGAGAGAGTGCGATAGGAACCAGATATCAAGAACAACCTTCAAAAGCCCACCCTTAGTGACCTATTACTACCAACCAGGCCCCACTTCTTTATTTTTCTTATTTTGAAAATAGATTTTTTTCATACAATATATTCTGGTGATGGTTTCCCCTCCTCCACCCCATTCTTCCCTCTCCCTCCCCATTGGATCCTTCCATTCCAGTCTCCCACACACCTCACCCATCCATAACTATTTTATTTCCCTTTCCTAGGGAGATCCATTGGAAAATGAATTGCTAAATGGTCTTATTAATAAAAAACAAACTTGGAGCCAGGTATTGGGGTAAATGCTGAAAGATTAGAGAAACAGAACAAGCTATAGCCAACCTCACCTCGCCAGCTCCTCAGCCGATTCTGTTTCCTCAGACTGAATGCCTCTGAATCATCACCTAGAAGGATCTCAGCTGAACTGCTGAACTGCTGAACTGCTTAACAGCCTAAAAGCCTAAAAGCTTAAAAGTCTCTAGTTTCTGGTCCTCATGCCTTATATACCTTTCTGCTCCCTGCCATCACTTCCTAGGATTAAAGGTATGTGTCTGTCCCAAGCAAGACATGAGATCTCAAGTCCTGGGATTAAAGGTGTGTGCCACCACTGCCTGGCTCTGTTTCCTACTGTGGCCTTGAACTCAAAGTGATCCAGAAGGATCTCTGCCTCCCGAGTGATAGGATTAAAGGCTTGTGCCACCACTGTCTGGCCTCGGTATCTAATCTAGTGGCTGGCTCTGTCCTCTGATCCCCAGATAAATTTTATTAGGGAACACATATATTGGGGGGCACAATATATCACCACTATCCATCCTTCTCCCTTAGTCCATTACTCTATCTACCTAACCTCTTTGGTTATACAAACTGTAACTTGCTTATCAATGATTTAACAGGTAACATCCATATATAAGTGAATACATACCATATTCATCTTTCTGGGTCTGGGTTACCTTACTCAGGATGATTTTTTTCTAGCTCCATCCATTTAATTGAGGATTTCATGATTTTAATTTTTTAATGGCTGAACATCCATTGTGTAAATGTACATTTTCTTTATCCATTCATCTGTTGAGGGACATCTATATTGTTTCTAATTTCAGACTATTATAAATAGAGTAGCAATGAACATGGTTGAGGACATTTCTTTATGGTAGGATGGAGCATCCTTTGGGTATATGCCCAAGAGTGATACAGCTGGATCTTGAGGTAGATCAATTCCCATCTTCCTGAGAGATTGCCACACTGATTTCCATAGTAGCTGTACACGTTTTCAGTCTCACCAGCAGTAGAGGAGTGTTCCCCTTCCTCCACATCCTTGACAGCATGAGCTGCCATTTGTTTTTATTGATATTGATCATTCTGACTGCTGTAAGATGAAATCTAAAAGTAGTTTTGATTTGTATTTCCCTGATGGCTAAGAATATTGAACATTTCTTTGTTTCTCAGCCATTGAATTTTCTCTTTGAGAATTCCTGTTTAGATCTGTACCCCATTTTTAATTAGGTTGTTTATTTTCTTCATGTCCAAACACTCTTAATCTAATACTGCTACCTATAATGTATATTTACTAAGACTGAAAATAATGGAGGATAATTAAAATTAGAAACAACTTTAGACTAGGCATTAACAAGCAATTTCCCTAGCAAGTATTTGACTATTCATTCTCTGCCACAGGTAAATTTCATTGGTCTCTGCCATTCATAGGTAAGTGAAAGACCTTAACCCTTCAGGCTTATACCCCCCCAAGCCCCAGGAGAATGAGGAACTAAAAAAAGCTAGTTCCAAGGCCAAACTGACTCAACCATTATTCAACCACCCCTGCAACAATGTAACAATGTAAAGAGATTTCTATTAAGAGATGCGCTCAACTGTGACTGGGATAATTGCAAATATTCCAGGAAAGACCACTGTGACCTTTGTGTAAACTTCACTCCCACCCTGATACCCCCCTTGAGGTTTCGGGAGGAATGTGCATGTGGACGTGACTGTACCCTCCCTATGATCAGGCCATGATCTTATGAAATTAGCCTCTACACATAAATCAATTGAAATGAAATTGTATGGGAATTGTAATCTTATGGCTTTGTGGGTTTTTCCTTTAAAAGTACCCATGTGGCTGCAGTAGGCATGACTCTTGCTCTTTGGAGCAGAGGAGCCTGACTGTACAGCCACATCAATAAACCTCTTGCTGTTGCATCAACTGGACCGGAGTCTGGATTCTTGGGGTGCCCATCCGAGAAGGTAGTACCCTGGGTCTGGGGTCTATCATAAGTAAGCCCAGTCTTTTCTCCATTCTACCAGGACATCATTCTAGACTTACATGTGTGTGGGTACAGGCAGATAAAATAAATGGAAGAAGCCAAATGTAAGAATAACTAATAACTTCATAGTTTCCTCAAATAATATGATTTTTTCAGTCTTGTATTTCCAAAACTTCCACCTTATTTCAAGTTACTATTCAATAGAAGAAGTATAAGTGAGTGGGTGGGTGACAGTGAGGAATGGAGACTGGTTTAGTCTTTTATCAAATCAGTTTGAGATGGTGAGTCATGGGAACACCTTGTCTTCCCGATGACGGAGTTGCCTGGTTTTTCTAGCCTGTTGCCAAGAAGGATGCTAGCCCCAAACCACTGGGTCTTCTACCTTTGCAAGAGAAGCCAGAATCCAGTGCATTCTCATCATTCTAATTTTAACAATTCTGGCTATTCTAGTTTTTCAGTGTTGTATGTGCCACAGCACAAAGGTGATAAGATAAACAGATAATTATTGAATCTACTTTTAAAAAGCAACTACTACTTTTAAATATTTTACATTGAATTGAATTTTTGTATACTGTATACAAATTTTGTATATTGATATGATTTTGAGATTATTTTTGTTAGGACATACTGTACATACATACTGTACATATATTGCTAATCTTGTTCAAGGTATTGTACCTATACAGTGTGGGGGTATTGTGTTTCCCAAAAAATTGTGTATGCTAATAAACTTATCTGGGGTCAGAGAACAGGACAGCCACAATATTAAACATAGAGGTTAGGCAGTGGTAGCATACGCCTTTAATCCTAGCATTCCAGAGGCAGAAATTCATGTGTTCAAGGATACACCCAAGCATGATGACCCACGCCTTTAATCCCAGGAAGCACGCCTTTAATCCCAGGGAGTGGTGGTAGAAAGCAGAAAGATATATAAGGCGTGAGGACCAGAAACTAGAGGCTTTTGCCCTGGAGAGGCCTTTGGCCTGGAGAAGCCTTTGGCCTGGAGAAGCATGTGGCTGGTTAAGCTTTCAGGCTTCTAGCAGCAGTTCAGCTGAGACCCATTCTGGATGAGGACACAGAGGCTTCCAGTCTGAGGAAACAAGACCAGCTGAGGATCCAGCGAGGTGAGATAGCTGTGGCTTATTCTGTCTCTCTGACCTTCCAGTGTTCACCCCAATACCTGGCTCAAGTTTGATTTTATTAATAAGAACTTTTAAGATTCATGCTACAATACAGCTTATTTAACAATATAATGCAAATTACTAGTCCTTGAAAGTTATTATTACCAACTAATTAGGATATAAGAAATGCGAGTTAATGGTCATTACAATCAAATGGAAAAAAAGCTAAACAAAGGAGATTAGATTCAGCGTTCTTGTTTGAAAAAAGGAGAGAATATAAAGAAGAGGTAGATTATTGAATCTACTCTGAAAAAAAAGATAGAAATGATAGGATAAAAGGGTAGATTATTGAATCTACTCTGAAAAGAAATAAGAAGATATGGAAATAATAAGATAAAAGGGTAGATTATTGAATCTACTTTTAAAAAGCAGCTACTAGTTTTCAAATTTTACATTGGATTGGATTTTTATATATTGTATACAAATTATGTATATTGATACAAATTTGAGATTGATTTTGTTAGAAAATACTGTACATATATTTTTAATCTTGTTCAAGACATTGTACCTATACAGTTCATTTAACAATGTAGTGTAAATATTAGTCCTTGAAAGTTATTATTACCAACAAATTAGGATATAAAAAATACAAGTTAGTAGTTAGTTGTTACAACCAAACTTGTAGTCATGTTAGGTATGTTTTCAAGGTCAAACAGATATATTTTAGATAGACAGGTCATCTTCAAACACTTCACAGATCTATAGAATATGGCACTTAAGATGTTTTAATAACATAGGTTGTTTTTGTTTTGTTTTTTTATAGTAATGAGACATGTCTGCTCCTGGCAGCACCAATCTACTTCAGAGAAGATGATGTGGGCATTGAAGAAACTCCTCAAGGAGTTTACTTTCCTTGTAGCAAAAGTTAGCCACTGGGCAAGAAAGTGCCCTTCCTTCAACTGCTGACAGTGTGCTGTACAAATGAGACAACAGGACACAAAAGAAAGGACTGGTGACCTTTACCAAGATGAAGTAGGACAGCCCTTCAGAAAATCCTGCTTCACAGATGAGTCTTTCAGATATGCTAAGCCTGTAGGCTGAAAATGGATGCTTCAACATTGCAGAGGAACCTTGAGTGACTGTCCAGGCAGCCAGCTGTTTTCTGTCATTTCTCACATTTTTTTTGGAAGTGGCTTGTTTGCACTTCCTGCTTATTTAAGTAATATTATTTCCCTCTCAGGGATCTGGGGGAGTTGAAGATTAGATAGTTATGGTTATAGTTTTCCTTGTTAACAAATTCAGAACAGAAACTCACTAAAGAGGTGTAAAGTATATAAGTTTGAAAGACATCAAAAGATAGTTTTCTGTTGGTAGTACAAGTTAGGATAGAAAGTGAATTAGGTACAACATTTTGGACTGACCAAGATAGGATAAATAATCGAGTTTTTTGTATGAATTTGTCAAATTTTAATGGACTGAATATTGTTAATGTAATTCTTGACTGTATATATTATATATACTTATTGTACTTATTGTATATAGTTTTTCTTATATTAGTTATAATCTTTTATTATTTTAGATTAAAAAAAAAAGGGAAATGTGATGCCCTAATAAACTTGCCTGAGGATCAGAGGACAGAGCCAGCCACTAAATTAGACATAGAGGTGAGGCAATGGTGGTACACACCTTTAATCCTATCACTCAGGAAGCAGAGATCTGTCTGGATCTCTGTGAGTTCAAGGCCACTGGACTACATGAAATTGCTCCAGTATAGGAGAGAAATAGAGCCAGGCAGTGGTGGCACACACCTTTCATCCCAGCACTTGAGATCTCATGCCTTTGCTTGGGAAGCACACATGCCTTTAATCCCAGGAAGTAAGATGGCAAGGCAGAGAAAGGTTCAATAAAAAAAAAAAAAACCTGATATCTGGCTCTGGGTTTTTTATTAAAAGAACATCTAAGATTTGAACAACATAAAGGTCAGCCTTAGGGTTCCTATCTCATATACTAGGGTTCTTCTATACTATGTGAGATGCAGAATATGGGTCTAAAATGTCTTTTTTTCCTTCTTGATTTTTCGAGACAGGGTTTCTCTGTGTAGCTGGCTGTCCTGGAATTCACTCTGTAGACCAGACTAACCTTGAACTCAGAGATCTGCCTACCTCTGCCTCCCAATTGCTAGGATTAAAGGTATGTGTCACCACACCTGGCTAAAATGTCTATTTTAAATATTAAGCAGTACAATTTAGCTTACAAAAGAAGAATTTATTAAATACATCTCTTTTATAAATAAAATTATAAATGTTATAAATAAAATTCCAAGTGTATAAAAATAAATTTGATAAAATAAAATTAATAAATAAGTGTTTTATCTGCATGTATATATGTGCACCATGTATATGCCTGGTGCCCAGGGAGGCCAGAAGATGGAATCAGATCCCCTGGGAGTGGAATTACAGACAATTGTAAGCCATCATTTGGGTGCCAGGAATTGAACCAGTGCCCCTAACTGCTGAGCCATCTTTCCTACCCCTAAATACATCCTTTGAGGACCAAGCTGAGGAATGGGACTGAGTCTCAAGAACATTGGATCTAGGCACTTAAATCTCACCAAAATTATCTAGAGGTCAGGGTAATTTTCTCTGAATGGCTATCCCCTCTCTCTCTTTCCCCTTTCCCTCCCTCCATCACTCCCTGCCTGCCTCCCTTCCTTATAATGTGAACATCTACATGGTATTCCAGATAAACAGACACTGGAGTGGAGTAAAATAAATAATGAGAAGATCTAACTTTTTAAAATCATCTCTGCTAGTGAGGACTGAGAAACAGCAAACTTTTTAGAATTGAATCATATAATTCTTTAACATCCAGATGGAGTTGAGGTTCTATTACTGTCTCTGGTGGAATTCTGACTACCTCCCTAAAACTCCCAAAAGTACACCCACACCTGGCTTTCCTCTTCACTGGCCCTGGCTCCTATTACTCTCAGGTCTGTGAAGATTGGTTAATTGAAGACTGAGCTATATTTTGCCGTTGTCCCACCAAATATCCATTTCCTAAGCCTACAATTTTAGGAAAATCCATTCATATTCTCTCTGTCTCCTTTCCCCCCTTCTGCAATTCTATATGATATCATGAAACAAAATGAATCCTACTGTGTGCTCTCCATTATAATTATTGTTAAGATTCACAATGGAAGCAAGATTGAGTACCAGTTGTGTTGTTTATCACTTATTTTTACTCCAGCAAGTCATCTGCCTGTCTGAAGCTTAATTTCATCTTTAAAGTAGAACTGTTCATCTGGATGCCCATGTTGTTGCAATACTACTCATAATAGGTAAATATGGAATTAACAAAGCTGCTTATCATCACATGAACACAGAAATTAAAAATGGTATTTACATTATAGAATATTATTTGGCCATAAAAATAAATGGAAACCTATCATTTGTTGCAAAATAGAAGAAACTGGAGAGGCCGGGTGGTGGTGGCCCATGTCTTTAATCCCCGTACTCTGGAGGCAGAGCCAGGCAGACCTCTGTGAATTCGAGGCCAGCCTGGTCTACAGAGCAAGCTCCAGGACAGGCACCAAAACTACACAGAGAAACACTGTCTTGAAAAACTAAAGAAGAAGAAGAAGAAGAAGAAGAAGAAGAAGAAGAAGAAGAAGAAGAAGAAGAAGAA
>CABHPH010045318.1:0-15072 GCA_902168325.1 Peromyscus nudipes | reverse complement strand
AAGAAGAAGAAGAAGAAGAAGAAGAAGAAGAAGAAGAAGAAGAAGAAACTGGAGAACATTACATTAAGTGAGGTAAATCAGACACAAAGACAAATTCTTGATGTTCTCCATCATATGTTGGCACTGAAAACATTAACAGTGTAAATAGTAATTATTAGAGACTAGGATGAATGGGAAAGATGGAAGATGGGACCAAAGCACAAATAACAGTAATTAATGATAGTAGTAGTATTCTTCAACACAATAAAGTATGTAAGTGCCAATAACCCACTACAAGCTACAAACACAAAGTAATGATAAAGATATAGAAATATTACCCTGTCTGGATCAGTACACACTGTATACACATATTGAATACAATATTTTACCTCATAAATATGTACGATTTCTATTTGTTATTCAATTTTTTAAGTTTAAAGAGCTATATATTGTGTGTGCTTTATTTCTCATTATTTATTGAATAGATCTGTTGAACTACTATAATGTATTCCATAATCATGCATAATGAGTAATAAAATTATTAAATGAAGATATTTGTCTTAGTTAGAGTTCCTATTGCTGTGAATACACACCATGACCACAGCAACTTTTATTAAGAAAACACTTAATTGGGACTGTGTGGTGGTTTGAAAATAAGTGGCCTCCATAGGCACATAGGAATGGCATTATTATGAGGTGTGGCCTTGTTGAATGAAGTATGTCATTAGGGGATGGGCTTTGAGGTTTCAGAAGTTCAAGTAGGCTTAGTGGCTCACTGTGTCTTCCTTCTGCCTGTAGATACAGTTGTAGAACTTTCAGCTACCTCTCCAGCACCATTTCTGCCTACATGCCACCATGCTTCCAGTCTTGACAATAATGGACCAAACCTCTGAACTGTGAGCTAGCCCCAGTTAAATGTTTTCTTTTATAAGAGTTGTCATTCCTTGGGTATATGCCTAAGAGTGGTATGGCTGGGTCTTGAGTTAGATTGATTCCCAATTTTCTGAGAAACCGCCATACTGATTTCCACAGTGGTTGGACAAGTTTGCACTCCCACCAACAGTGGAGGAGTGTTCCCTTTGCTCCACATCCTCTCTAATAGAGACTGTCATTAGTGTTTTTTATCATAGTCCCCTGGGAATGCTCAATCATACCACAAAGATACATGCTCAACTATATTCATAGCAGCACAATTCTTAATAGCCAGAACCTGGAAACAACCTAGATACCCCTCAACTAAAGAATGGATGAAGAAAATGTGGTACATATACACAATGGAGTACTACTCAGCAGAGAAAAACAATGACAGCATGAAATTTGCAGGCAAACGGATGGAACTAGAAAATATCATCCTGAGTGAGGTAACCCAAACCCAGAAGGACAAACATGGTATGTACTCATTCATAAGTGGATACTAGATATAAAGCAAAGAACAATCAGACTTCAACCCCCAGAACCAGGGAGGCTACATAGCAGGGGGGGGCCCTAGGATGACTATGGCTTATAATAAGTTTTGGTTTTACTCAATCACTGGGCAAGCCTCAGTGAAACATTTCACTATTAGGATAAGAATTTGTACTGTATCAAGCTGATAATAGAAAAATAAATAGATAAATAAAAATGAAAAAAAAGAGTTGACATGGTCCCAGCTGCATTGCTTGGGAGAGCAGGCCCTGTACTTTGCCAGGGCAGCACGATAGAGCCAACTCTGTTAGCTCAGATGGGGGTGAGTCAGCCCTGAAGCTGTGAGAATGGAGAGTCTTGTGGTGGCATGGCCTGTGGCAGGTGGGAGAGATGGCCGTATGATCTTAAGAATGAGAGAACTATCCCTGATCCCCACCAGCTGCAACACACAGGGGAGCAGGCTGTTGTGGAATATTATTTTAAGGTGCATTGCATTTTTTCTACTGCTTTTGTTAACAATGCAAAGATGTGTTACATTTGTTTAATTAAATAAAATTAACCTGCGAGCAGGAGGCTGAGTCAGCAAGTAAGTGACAAGAAGTGGTGGGGGGACAACGTGTAGCAAGGGTTCTTAAGTGGGGGCTGAGCAGAAGGAAGACATGAGCAAAGGGAGAAGCTTAGCCACTTGCTATTCAGCCTCTCTGAGTGAGCATAATTCCACCTCAAGCTTTGAATTGTGAGTTCTTTAGAGGGATAGAGATCTAGATAAAGTTTCCCATAATAGCTTTGAAAGAGTTGGTGCCTGAGGGAACAGAATTCCCTCAGGCTGTGGCCTTTGAGTATAGGGGAGTTGCAGTTGCTGATTAGGACAGCAGTTGCTTAAGGGGAAGTCACTGTAAATAATAAAAAGAGGCAACAACAGCAGACCTTACACTTTGCCAAGGAAGCACAATAGAGCCAACCTTGTTAGCACAAGAGCAAAATTGTGAGCATGGTAGAGCTGTCCCCATTACTCATCTGTCTTGTGGTGGCATGAGCAGGGAAGAATTGCCCTCCTCCTCCCCCAAGACCATCAACATCTGGGGCAGGTGGGAGAACTGGCCCTGTGATCATAAGAGTGGGAGAGCCAACTCTGTTGGTGCAGGGGTGGGTGAGTCAGCCCCAAAGTTGTAAGCATGGGAGAGCTGTCCCCTTTTCACATCTGGTGGACCAACCCTACAGCTGCTCAGGCCTAGACCCAAGGATATGACTTGGCCCACTGCAGCATCCACCCCATCTATCTGCTGGAGAACATGAAGGGACCTAACCTGCAGGCCCAAAGCTGCAGGATCTCCACAACACAGACCAACAACAGGATATCCATGAGAAACCCAAGTGCGTGCCCAGCATCGACAGTGTAGTAGAAACCAGAGGTCTCAAACCAGACCAATGACTCTTTGCAATGAACACTTGCAAGCAAAGATATATGGACAAAGGGATTTAGGGTGTGACTCACTGTGTAAAACTGCAGCTTTCATGAAGAGATTTTTAAGTTTTTCCTTTTATTTTATTTTCTCTTTCCTTTTTTCTCTTAAATTTTGTTTTATTTGGGGGATATGCAGGGACAGAGGGTAGATGCAAAGGGACAGGGAAATGAATGGGATCAAGCTACATGGTGTGAAAGACACAGAATAAACAAATAAAAAAAGAGTTCCTGTGGTCAGGGTGTCTCTTCACAGCAATAAAACCCAAAGTAAGACAGGCTGACTTACAATTCAGAGGCAGCAAGCAGGCAGACATGGTGCTGGAGAGGTAGCTGAGAATTCTACATCTTGATCAGCAGGCAGTAGGAAGAGAAAGTGAGCCACTAAGCCTGGCTTGAGCTTCTGAGACCTCAAAGTCCACCTCAGTGACACAGTTCCTCTAACAAGATCACACCTACTCCAATAAGGTCACACTTCCTAATAGTGACACTCCCTATAGGCCCATGGGGGCCATTTTCATTCAAACCACCACAGTGTTAATACAGTTACATCTTTCATGTACCCTTTATGGTACAAAGATAAAAATCTGACACCATTCGAAAATGTATAAAACTGTAAATATTAGGTTGTGTATGCAAAAGTAAAACAGCTTATATTTCAGTTACCAAGTCCTACGGCGGAGACTTCCAGTACTGAAATAGTTTTAATGTCCCGTAAAATCCCTGCCTCCACCTGCAGAGCTGCCTACTTTCACTGCGCTGTGCTACCGTTTGAAGACACAGTCACTCCCTCACGACTGCTTCCTTCAGTATAAAATCAACTGTTATGCTTTAGCACTAAGTTTAGCAACTGCCTCAACTTTAATGCTTTTTTATTCAGACCACACCTTGTGGCACAGTATCTTTTCATTGTATTCCAGTTTTTTGCATTAATTTTATATTTCTTAACTGTCCTTTATGGTATTTCTGACTTAAAAAAAAAAGAAAGAAAGTTCAAATGAACTTATCTGAGAAATAGGAGCCACCAAATATTCAAACCTCCACTTTTCCTAGTGATCCTTCAAAATGTTCATAAAAGATAAAACTGTTTCACCTCAAAACTGAAATTTTAAATTATTTATAAGCAGAAGGGGAAGATTAGGTATCACTGAAACAACAAGATTTTGCACTCTCAGTATTTTACATGATTTTACATGCACAGTATGTTTTTAAAAGTTTACTGAGCCCACATTTAGTAATAAACGCCATGGGATGTCTGGCAGAAACTCCCTGCCACAACAGTTTATATCAGCCATCTGTGCCTGTAAGAAGCTTCCAGATCGTCTGCCACCTGATTCACTGTCCCAAATCTTCTCACTTCTATTCACAGGCTTCTTTCAATTCCAGTGTCTACTATATCTATCTACCATAAGAGGAAGAAAATATTACAAAACATTACAATGTTACATTTTTAAACAACTAAAATAAGACTGAAAAACTTTTAGCAACTAACTCAGTTTGTAATGGATGGACAAACCATTAAGTATAAGTGAAGCCAGAGGCTAGCAGGAGTGTGGGCAGAGACTGAGTCGCCACAGGTGTTTTCCTATCTGGACATTCATATCCAATCATCATACATGCCCTGTGATTGCCTCCATTTCAGGTATGGTGGTTTGAATAAAAATGGCCCCCATAAGCTCATAGGGAGTGGCACTATTAGGAGGTGTGGCTGTGTTGGAGTGGGTACGGCCTTGTTAGAGGAAGTGTGTCACTGTGGGGGCGGGCTTTGGGGTTTCCTAGGCTTAAAATACTGCCCAGAGTCTCAGTCAACTTCCTGTTGCCTTCTAGTCACGAAGTAGCTAGCACCATGTCTGCCTGCAGGCCACCATGCTCCCCATCATGATGATAATCGACTGAACCTCTGAACTGTAAACCAGCCACCCCAATTAAATGTTTTCCTTGTAAGAGTTGCCATGGTCATAGTGTCTCTTCACAGCAATAGAAACCCTAACTAAGACACCAGGATTCAGAGAAGTCTCTGAATTAACAACTTGGCTTTGGAGAATAAACCTACAACTAAGAAGGAGAGAATAGCCAAGTGCCATAAAGGATGGCTGACCTTACAAGCTGCTTCTCTGAATTCTGTTTGTTAACCAGGATTCTATGCCTATAATAAAGCATCTGAGGCAATCAACTGATGAAGAAGAAAGGTTTTTTGTCTGTGTTTTAGAGGTTCAGGTCTGTGATTGCTTGGCCCCATTGCTTGTGAGCTTGGGTATGCTGACCAGGGGCACATGGTGGAGCAAACCCACTCACTTCACGGCCAGGAACAAAAGTGGGAAGAGGAACTGCAGTCCACAGTCCCCTTCAAGCCACATCTTCAAGAACTGAAAGCCCTTCCACTAGGCTACACCTACTAACAGTCCCACCACCTCTCTGTGGGCTACCCTGGTAACCAAAACTTTAACACGTGGACCTGTAGGAAACATTCGAGATCCAGACCATCACATGCCCCAAATCCGTTGCCCTCTTCACAGTGTGTTGGGGTGAACAGGACCTTCAGTGTCACATCTCAGGCTTGCTGTCGGCTCTGTGCTCTCAGGCACGTTGCTCACCCCACTACACACTTCTACTCTCTTCTTTCTAGCCCACCTGTTAGCACTCTAAAATTTTCATGAGACGTATCTGTAGATGTCTTATATGTGGGTAGTAGGGTTTCTAACAGTGCTTTTAATGACCACAAGTTTGACCTGCGTGTTAAGTAAGCATCTGATTTAATTATAAAAGACAATCTGTTTCTCCATCCTAACATACAAAGACTAGCTTAAAAACTCCTACCTTCTCACAAATCACTACTCTTGCTCCAGCATCCATTTATCTAAAAGAATGAAGCCTTCCTCTGTGCCAGATACAAACTTAGAAGAATGACATCCCATTGCAATACTGCTTTGGCAGGCAATCCTCTTCACGTAGACACAGAACAACTCAGTAAACCTGTTAATGTGTTTCAACTGTTATCTGGAAGCGCTAACACATTATTTGGGGTTTTTCCTTGTAAGATGATTTGAGGACCATTCATATTAAAATGTTAAGTACATTACTTTTTTGTATAAATAAAATTGAAGTTTAATCCTTAACAACAAAAACTAGTGAAGTCTAAAACAAAACATAGTGTAAACAGCTAAGTAGCCATGGTAGAGGAAGGAATATTAGTTTCTGAGGAAAGTAGCTTTAACCATGGCTGATATCCTCAACACTCCATCCATCTTAAGGCTGAACATTCTACCACAAGGTAGGTTGATGCTTAAAGATTTAAAAGGAACAGGTAAAAATAGAATTCTGGGTAATCAGCATCTGCTGTACCTGAGAGGCATATTAAACATTGTCCAACACAGGTATTTGAACTGCATAGGTCCTTGGGTTTAATGATTAAGATTTAGCTACAGAGAAAATGTGGCAACAATTATAACAATTCCAAGTTAAATTAGTGCAAACATTGGAAAGAGAATTGAAGGAAAACTAATGAATAATTTTATGAAGTGTCAAAAGCAGCTGACAAGAAAATAGTCATATTAATTAATACCAACTGGCTTCTCAAAATATATCCAGAGCCCCTCTTGGGATATGTGATTGCTGGGTCACAGCACACAGACTTGAGTTGCGTTTGGAGCAAGTTCTGCATCTCTGAACATTCTGGACTGTGAAGAACCCTCAGATGGAGCAGTGATCTCACCTCACATAAATCATACCAAGCCTGAGTAATCTCCATCCTGTACTCTCTGGAGAGCTGTCGCCTCCCAACACTGCGTGATGTAACACGTTAATGTCTCAGGAGGTGGGCAGGGTGTGGATTTCTATGTTAAGATGTTAAACTGAGAATGAGTTCAAATGTTTAAATAAAGATAACTGGAACTCTTCAGGGCAAGTTGATAATCATCCTTTCTTTTCAATAACTTTTCTACCTAACTGGAAAAATATTATTTCTATGTGGAAGTTGAAGATAATAGAGAAGAAAAATAAATTAAATTCACTAGTAACGAATTCATCCTGAAAAATCCACAGTCATAATCTACTGTGGTTTTTGAAATATGGAAGTTTAACCAGGACTATGATGATGAGACCAGTGACCAAGGGGAAACTGGCTCAGCCAGATGCACAACTATGCTCAGGGCAGGGAAAAGGGGAGTAAAACGGTTTCTTTTTCTGCATGTGTGTATGCATTTTTGCATTGCTAGTGCACATGTGTGGCTGCATATGCACATAAAGGTGTATACATGTGGAGGTCCAAGGTAACTGTCAGAAATTATCTTTAATCACTTTTCTGCCTTATTCATTAGGTCAAGGTCTCCCAATCAAATCCAGCACACATCAACATGGCTAGTCTATTGAGCTTGCCTGCTCTGGAAATCCCCTTCTTGGCGCCAGAACGTGGGGCAGGAATTTCCACTTAAGACCTGAGAAAGCGTAAAAAGAAGATTCTAAAACAGAGCTAAAACAACTTCCTAGTTGTCTCTCTCAAGTTAGCCACAGCCTGCGGGCTTGAGCTACTGTATGGCGGGTTCCTGGCATGCATGTTTGACCAGCAGTATGGCGGGAATGAGGCATCTGCAAGTGGCACATTAAGTTGCGTGGTGGATTTGCCTTTGCTAGTACAAAACAAAAAAAGAGGTTTCTGGGCTAAACGCTGCTTTGATAGAAGCATAGACCCACGATAGCTCCCAAAGCTAGCGGTAAACGTACCACCGCCGTGTTGGGAAGCTGAGGTGGGCGGAGCCAGCAGCCACAGCTGCCGTTTCGGTCTTAGAATGCTGCAGTTTAAAGTAACAGGTTCACAATAAGACAGATTCAGATGGAACAAGACTTTAAATGCTTTAAAATGTGTGTAAAAATGTGCGTAGGCTTCAAAGAGAGAGAAAAAGAAATATATACAGTTATATAAAGAAATAGATAGTTTTGAAAAATAAAGTCTTTAAAGAGACAGTAAAGGTAGTATAAAATATAAGCCACATAAAGATGGATATCACACAGAGAATCTGGATTGTGTTGTCTTTGGGATTCTTAACTGCAGAGAGATATTTGATTGTAAAGGAAGCTGAGTTAAACCAATATGTATATTTTAAAGATACCTTGACTTCAAAGTTTGGATATAAGGATATGTTGCTTTGAAAAGGAGGTTCTGCTTTTGTTCCCACAGAAAGCCAGAGGCTATGGATTTGTTCCAGATTAAGATACATCAGGTTTGACCAGCCAAGACCCCCTGAAAGGTCTCCAATGACACCATGGCCCAGATGATCCAACATCCAGAATGGTTTGAAGGCAACTGGCTCAGACGATACAGCTTCATGGACTATTCCATAATCCTAAAATTTTCTTTGTGTCCCCATAAGATACAGCGCCCCCCTCCAGCAGGAAATAGTAAGAGAAGCTATGCCCAAATTCCCAAATGTACCAAGCTGACTTTGGAGATGTGTAAAAGTTAAAACCTTCCTCTTTCAAAAAAAAAAAAGGAGGGGGTGCTGTAGGATGGTCTGTATGTCAAATAAAACACTGATTGGCCAGTGGCTAGGCAGGAAGTATAGGCGGAACTAACAGAGAGAATAAAAAGAGCAGGAAGGTGGAAGGAGAGGCTGCCAGACGCTGCCAGGACAAGCAGCATGTAAAGATGCCCGTAAGCCACGAGCCGTGTGGCAAGGTATAGATTTATAGAAATGGATTAATTTAAGATATAAGGACAGTTAGCAAGAAGCCTGCCACGGCCATACAGTTTGTAAGCAATATAAGTCTTTGTGTTTACTTGGTTGGGTCTGAGCGGCTGTGGAACTGGCAGGTGAGAGAGATTTGTCCTGACTGTGGGCCAGGCAGGAAAACTCTAGCAACACCTTCTGTTGCTGGATTTCCAGGTGGACTTCCATGTCCACCCAGCATTTCCTATGGATTTAAAGACTTCTGTCTTAGTTAGGGTTTCTATTGCTGTGAAGAGACTCCATTACCACAGCACCTTTTATAAAGAGAAACATTTAACTGGGGCTGGCTTATAGTTTCAGAGGTTTAGTCCACTATCATCATGGAGAGAAGTAATGGTGACATGCAGGCAGACATGGTGTTGGAGAAGGAGCTGAGAGTTCTACATCTGGATCCACAGGCAGCAGAAGGATCCACACTGGGCATGGCTTCAGCATATGAAACCACGAAACCAACAAGGCCACACCTCCTATAGTGCAACTTCATGTGGGCTAAGCATTCAGCCACATGAGGCCATGGGAATGAATGAATGAATAGGAATGGTTATTCAAACCACAACAGCATCCAAACTCATGCTTGTACTGCAAATACTTTAATAATTAAGCCATCTCTCCAGCACAAAAAAAAAGTGCTTTAAGGAAATAATAAAATAAGTTATCCTGGCAGAAAATAGGTAGACTGTGGTAGACATTCCGACTTTCACAAGAAACCAGCTCACAAGGGCAGAGAGGTCAAGATCAAGGCATTTGCCTTTGTGCCCTTTGTACTTAGTTCACCTGGAAAGAAGGAAGGAAGCCCTTGCTGTCACTCGTGATGGGCATGTTCCCCTCATGATTTCCTCATATTTTGAGACCAGCAAGACAGGTAAGGGAGAGAAAGGACAAGAGAACTGCTTGGCTTCCCATGCCACTCATAACAAATGTGAAGAAAAATATATGATCAAAAGGAAAACACAACACAGATTAGGAAAACTCTCCACCCGGCTGTGAAGACGATTCAAAGCCTGGTTGGCAGAGGACACAAGGGTATGGTCAAACTTCTGTCCTATAGTAGGATGTTAGATACAAGGAAACAAGACAGTGCAGCATTCCTGAGGCTGCTCATGCTGCTCTTTCCACTATTGGTACATAGTACCAGGAACTGAAGAGCATAATAAATTTGTAAGAAGTCCACACCTAATGTTAAAACTGGAAAGAGTTGGCCCTGAGTGCAGTGAAGGTTTTGTAGGCTCGGGTGAGCTTAACTCAGGAGTTAGGATGCCAGTAGCTCACAGTCACACAAAGCTTCTACTGAGTCAGTGGCTGTGGGTTCTTCTCTCACAAAGAATGAATTTTACAGACCCAAAGGAAATGAGTTTGAAAAAGGAGTTTATTATAGGTGTCTTAGTTACTGTTCTATTGCTGTGAAGAAATACCATGACCAAGGCAACTTATAAAAGGAAACATTTAAATTTGGGGCTTGCTTACAGTTTTTGAGAGTTAGGTCCATGATCTTCATGGTGGGAAGCATGGCAGCAGGCAGGCATGGCACTGGAGCCCACATATAACCTGCAGACACCAAGCAGAGAGAGACACGGGGCCTGGCATGGCTTTTTGAAACCTCAAAGCCCACTCCTAGTGACATACCTCCTCAAACAAGGCCACACCTCCTGGTCCTTCCTAAATAGTCCACCAACCGGGACCAAACACACAAATATATGAGCCCATGGGTGCCATTCTCTTTCAGATCACCACAGTAGGTTATGTGGAAATGAAAGAGAAAGCAAACAAGCAATGCTCACATGTAGTAGGAGTGGGTGCCAGAGACAGGGACTCTACAGATACCAGTCTAGAGACTTTTCATAGGACTCATAGCAGAAACTGGGTAGCTTCATGATGGTGAGCTGGCCCACCCCAGATGTGTTTATGGCCTCTCCATCCCAGTGCTTGATTGGGGGTTCTGGTAAACACCAGTGCCTCTGGCTGAAACATTTCTGGCATGTCTGTCTCCTACCAAGGCAGAACTAAAACCAAGACACAAAGTCTGAGAGAGACAGAGAGTGACAGAAACAGAGACAGACAGACAGACAGAGACAGAAACAAAGAGAGGATTTGCTGAAAATTCAATTTTGTTGTATTCTGCATTCAGACTGAAAAATACTTAAATTACATAATTTTTTGTAGAGGACAAAAATTGCAATCCAGTTTTCCTTTGATTTAACAGTATTTTACAAAAACTATCTATATGTATTATAGAAATTTAGAAAATACAAATAAGCAAACTTGATTAAGCTATGTTTCTAGAACAAGAAATTATAATTCTTATTGCAGCTTTTAGCACCTATGAATGCTATGAATGCTATATGAGAACATTTTTCTTAAAAATCCCTTTTTTGAACAGTCATATAAAAGTTATTCTACTAAATGAGATCTGTTTATTTATATTTTGTATCTGTGTTAGCAAGAAAGTAAACTAGGTTGTTAAGAAGATGCTCAAGAAAGGGACCAGAGGAACAGAAGAGGCTTGAGACCCTAAGAGGTACAGTCATTGAAGAGTTGCTTACTCTCTTCTGAGCACCCACAATGCTGCCTAGCAACAGAGCTGAAGGCTGTCAGTCCAAACAGGCTTGAAGGAAATGTTCAAACTTACTTCTCAACCAAAATGCAAATGTTTTACAGTGCTCCAGGAAGGGAGAAGACGGAGGAGAGTGGACGGGCACAAAGAGTCTGAAATAGAAAAGGAAACCATTCATTCTACAGCTACTTTTTAAATCTTGTCAAACTCAACCTCTCTCTTTTTTTCCTTTCCTCTCCTGAGCATTTTGCATGTATCACTACATTTTATAGTTACCTAAATGACTTTATAAGTTTGTATTATTATACTTCCTTTCACAGTTAAGGAAGTAAGGCACAATAAAAAAAATTCCCAGAATCACACAACTAGCTGATAAAGGAATCAGGAATTGGGGCATATAACTTCAGATTCTAATTTCTCCTGAATACTTCATTTTGCTACATTTAAGTGTCAAATTCGCTGGTTAACCATGAAAGGAGCAGAAGAAAACAGTGGGGTGAACTACCTCAGAACAGCCAGGAAACATAAGCACATCTTTCCAGACAAAGTGAGCAACTTCAGTGTATAAAACACACATGTTGGGAGCTTCCTTGACAGAATATAAAAAAGATGGTTTTGACTAAGTAATATCAATAAGATATCTTGATAAATATCCAATAAATATTCCCCCCAATTAAAAAAAAAGACTCAAATATGAAAGTTTTGTTAATTCCTGGACTTTCAGAAAGCCAAGTTAAGGAATATATTTCTTCCTGAGTCTTTCTGGAAGATACGGTTAGAGAACAGTGCAACCAGCTGAGTAATGGAAAGAAAGCAGACAGTGAGAATGAACTGATAGAGAGCGTGGGCTTCAGTCATCCAGCCCAGAATTAAAACGATCAAGGAAGTTGAAAGTGGTGCTGACATTCGTGCTGGCAGCCAGAAGTCAAAAGAGATCATTTAAATCAAGTTAGTCAAGTATACCAGTCTCCATTTATCCTGGAGATGTAGCCAAAGCCTGCCAGTGGATGCCCGAAAGCGTGGCTAGTACTCCAGCCTGCACTTGCGGCAGTCTGTGTTTTCTTATACGTGTATTCGGTTAGAACACACTTTCTGCCCATGTTTTCCACTCCAGATGGAATGCCTATTCCATCTTAACTAAACATGAATGCACTGTGATAGTAACTTTCAGAGCTGAATGTTCGACAAAAAAAAAACTGTTTTTTTCTGCTTTCTTCATAATTTTATGGATGAATTTGCTAAACTCAGCAACCTCAGCACAAGATATTTCTTCTTTGTTAAATAGAAATATTCACCTTTCCACTTTTCAGATTTTCTTTGGCATATATGAACTAACAACATCAGGACTCTTGAATTTGGAGCCATGCTTGAGTAAAATGATTATTACTTGGTCACAAGCACTGTGGTATGTTAATAGGACAACAGCACAGCTACTAAGTGACAATGATCAGGAAGCACACACTGCTAGGATGTGACAGGCAAAGGGATGATCCACATCCTGGTGGGGCAAAGAAAGACAGCATGATAGTTGATTATACTACTCAATGCCACACATCTCGAAACTTAAAAATTACATACGGAATTTTCCAGTTGATGTTTCTGCCTTCAATTTTTGGCTACAATAAAGCACAGAAAGTGAAATTACAGATGGTAGAACCATGGATAGTTAAATCATAGAACAAAGGGCACTATTAAAACAGATGTATGAAACACTTAGAAAAAGATTATAAACAACAAAACCAAGTGGTGGGTACAGGTCAACACAGGAAGTGGAAATGAGTATATACTTATTTTGCCACTACTTATTTTATGGTATCAATAATTATTTCCTAAGAAATAGACAGGTAAGAGGTGAGGCACACCAGAAGACTGAAATGCCTAGCATGTGCATTGTCTCGGGTTCAATCTCCAGCGTTTGGGCACATACACACACACACACACACACACACACTTTAATAAAGTTTCAATAAAACTAAAACCAATCAAACAAAATATCAATCTTTCAAACTATAAAAAGAAATATTTAAGAGTCAAGCAAAAGCAGGTTATTTGTGAGAGTTTTTCCTTTTTTAATTATATTATTTTTTATTATTTAAAACAATTTTTAAATATTATTGATCACATTATTTCCCTCCCCTAAGTCCTTCCAGATCTTATCCCTCTCCCTACCAACCCAACTTCAAGTTCTTTCTCAAAAAATAAATAAAAACTCAATACAACAAAACCAAAACCAAAAAAATAAAAATAAAACCACGCCCCAAAAGAAAAAAAAACTGTAACCAAATAAAAACACACACAAAAAAACTGTGGAGTCCATTATATGTTGGTGAACTACTGCCGAACCTGAGGCCTGTCCTGGAGGGGTGGATACATATACCCAGCGTCACTCTATTGGAGAAAACTGATTTTCCACTCCTTGCAGGTATAAGTGACAGTTCAGTTGTTAACCTTTACTCTAGTGGCTACGTTTTCACTCATTCATCCATTCATTCACCTATGAGTTTTTAAGCTACACAAACAGTCAGCAAAATAATAAACAGAACCAGTGAGGTGGTCTGAATGACAAACAGCCCCCAAAGGCTTACGTCCTCGAACACTTGGTGCCAAGTTGGTGCCACAGTTCAGGCAGGTAATGGAA
Source organism: Peromyscus nudipes (assembly GCA_902168325.1). Taxonomy (NCBI): domain Eukaryota; kingdom Metazoa; phylum Chordata; class Mammalia; order Rodentia; family Cricetidae; genus Peromyscus; species Peromyscus nudipes. The sequence goes on along the minus strand of CABHPH010045318.1, from coordinate 1,315 downwards.
CTTTTAGGCAGTGCATGCAGTCTTGTGGAGGAAGTACATCATGGGGGGGGGGGGGCTGATGTTGAGAGCCATAGCCTTACCCCACTTCCTGTTTGATCTGCTTCCTGTGATCTCTCAGCTTCCTACTCTGCCCACCAGCTGCCATGCCTTCCTCTCTATAGTTCCACTTTGGGACCATAAGACAAAATAAATTCTTCTCCCTTGCATTGCTTTTGGTCCTGGTATTCATCACAAGAAAAAAGGAACTAATACAACTAATAAAGAAAAAAAGTATTTTTACACACACACACACACACACACATACACAGAAAAAGAGACAAATGGGGGAGATATAGACAAAGAGAGAAAAATGTCTGACATCAGTTGAGTGAAATAAATAATGGGCAAAAATGTGCCAAGAACATGCATATTATACATAAAAAAAGAAATCATGATCTTAATTGCCAGATATACATGAACTCAAGGCCAAACTACTTATCTAAAACAGTGAGAATATTTTATCATAGTAAAGGATATATTCCACACTGAGTATCTGAAACTAATATTTGTCTGAGCACAAAGTAACCAATAATCCACATTCATTAAGTAAAGATACAGGAATCTCAAGAAGAAATGTGTGTAGCCCTCTTGGTAGAGCAGGCCTGCACCAGTCTCATAATCAAGAAGAAATGTGCAAAAATACATAACAGTGGAACTTTTAAATTCCCTTTTTCTAGATGACAAAAGCTTAAGTGAATTTGAAAACACGCCTTAAAAGATATTTTTATACATTTTTTTGAAAGGCATCTCCTTTATTCATGGATTAGAAAAATAATATAGAATGTCCACAGTACCCAATGTTCAATTCAATACAACTCTAATCAAAGCTTCAAAGATTTTTTTTACAGAAATAGAAAAAAAATCTTAAAATTCATATGAATTCACTCAAGACTCAAATATCCAAAGAAATCTTTTCTTTTTTTTTAAGTTTATTTATTTATTTTTTTCCACAAAACAATTGCATTTTTAACATAGAACAATACATGAATCACCAGCATATATGCATACACAAAACTGCATCTTGAGTCAAAGTAGAAACAATAAATTTCTTCATTTAAACAGTTCCATTTTTAACCCAGTTCCAGCATACAGTTCCTAGGTCATTACTATAAACTCAAAATTGTCCCATTGTAATGGAATCTCTATTGTGCATTTCATTTCTTAAGTCTCAAAATTCAAATGATAAATTCTGGTACTAGCCTTCCAAATATGATAAATCCATAACCAAAATCTTTTTGTAGTTTTCTCATTAAGTTCAAGAAGTTAAAAAAAAAAA
>CABHPH010045313.1:0-11419 GCA_902168325.1 Peromyscus nudipes | reverse complement strand
AGGAGTTGGTAAAGTGAGGTTGGCTGTGGCTTGTTCTGTTTCTCTGACCTTTCAGTTTCATCCCAATATCTGGCTTTGGGTTTTCTATTAACAAGACTGCTTAGAAATTTGTGTTACATGAGATTATGGGAATTCTTTGAACTATTGAGTGTCATCCACTCCACTGCCACAAAACCTTATCCTATGATCCTGTCAGAAAAAAATGTAATCTGAATCATCACCCAAGACTCCCTGAAGATAATCTGAATTACGGCAGTATTCCTAGTGACTTGAAGCTTTTTAAGGTTTAAGCAGTACTGAAGGTTGAGGAGATGTCAGAGAGACCATGCAAGCATGGGACTGTAGTTAGGATTCCCAGCATCCATGCAAATATTCCTTAAGATGACATATGACTGTAACTCCAGAGTTAGGGAAGCAGATCAGAGATAGAAGGATCACTGGTATTGATGGTTGCATTTTTGCTGAACTAGCAGGTTTCAGGTTCAAGAAGCTAGACCCTGTCTCAAAAATAATAGGACGCAGCAGTTAAAAGTACTGGCTGCTCTTCTATTACACGCAAAACAGCCGTGAGGATGTAACTCCAGTTCCAGAAGGATCTAAGGTACTTTTCCACCCTCCTTGGGCACTAAACATGCACTTGTGTGCATATATATGTGCATATCTGTTGCTCTCTGAGGCCAGAAGAGATACTCTGAGGCTAGAGTTACAGCTGGGAATTGAACCCAGGTCCTATTCAAGAGTAGCAAGCAATTTTACCACTGAGGTATCTTTCTAGTCTCTTTAATGAAATTATTTCATCCTTCCACAACTACTTATGTCCCCACCCAAGAGAAGAATAAGATTTTAGGTTAGTTATTTGTTTTTTATGGCCATACTGATTGAGGAACAGGATGCTTCTAATGGTAAATAAATTAACCAAAACTTTCAGCAGCACATCACTTACCAATATCTATATATGCTATCTTCTTAGAATCTACTTGCAGACCACAAAAACCATGGATTTCTCTCACTTGCTTCATTATCTTACTGTCTAATTTTTATAGCACTGTTTCAGATGTTGATATATCATTGTCTATCTACTGGAACTCTGAAGGACATACACTTTATTCAAGAGTCTGTTACATCAAAGCCTAGCATAGTTTCTTTTCTGCTTCTGTTACTCAAGTAAGATTGAAATTCCTTCTTTGCTTACATTTTTAAAAATCCCCACCTATATGTTACTATACTACTCCATACGTATGATTTATTTTTGTTCTTTATGTGAATGCAATTCTGTATGTATAATGTATGCATCGATATGTATGTGGGAGGGATACACTCTATTGGTTCATGTGGAATTTAGGGGTTGACATCAGATGTCTTCCTCAGGAGATCTCCATTTTATTTTTACTTTTAAAATGTTGTTGAAATTATAGTGTGTGTGTGTGTGTGTGTGTGTGTGTGTGTGTGTATGTGTAGGTCAGAAGACAACTCATAGCAGTTACTGCTTCCTTTCCACCATGTAGATTTCAGAGATCAAACTTAGGTATTTAGGCTTGGCAACAGGTGCCTTTACGCCCTGGGCCATCCCTCCACCTTATTTCTTAAAACATGAATTGTCACTGAACCTGTAGTTTGCCAGTTTGCTTACACTGGCTGACCAGTGAGCCTCCAAGATCTGTGTGCCTGCCTTTCACATAGGTGCTGTCAATCTGAACTCTGGTTATTATGTGTCTACAGAAATTACTGATTCATCTCCACAGTCCCTGTATACTTAATTTGAATGGGCAAAGAAGTTTAGAAAGCAGATTAATTCATCCTGGTGGTTAAAAGTACCTCTAGATTTGTATACCTATAGCATGAGTTAGCAAGTGTAAAATCTCGTTTAAAAAATGAATTAAAGAATGTAGTAAAGATATTACTACATAACAGCAACCTAAAGGTATATTACTCAAGTAGGTTTAGGCCTAGATCAAATAAACTGGTTTAGTGTCCATTGAGTGTATACTTCAAATTCTATTTTGTTTTTCTTGTTTTGAATTAAAAAGAAATTATTGCACTTGTGTGTGTGTATATGTGAGTGTGTGTGTGTGTGTGTGAGTGTGTGTGTGTGTTCTGTGTGTGTTTACACAGATGTGTGTGGTCATGCAAGTGCCACAGCATGTGCGTGAAGTTCAGATGATAATTTGTAGTTGTTTCTCTTCTTCCACCATGTGGGTCCTGGGTGTCAATTCCGGTTCTTTGGCTTGGCAGCAAGCACATGTCCCCACCAAGCCATCTCACTATCCCTGTGCTGCAAACTCATGAAGTTGAGAAAAGTTTTCCTGCCTGGCTCTTGTACTTATTGAGGTTCATTGAGACATCGCAGGAGATATAGAAAATTCTCCTCAGCATCAAGTCCACTACTCATTGCTTTGAACACCACAATAAATAGAAAGGAAGAGAATTGAGTCTTTCTTTTCCTTCTTAGCTTTTTCTGAGTGCTAAAGTGAATAGATGTCAACTTTCTGTTGTAGCCCTGGCAGTTCTCACTTTCAAAGGAACAATCAGAAGGCAACCCTTTCAGAAAATTGATCCACTGAAGTCTGAAACGCTTAAAAATAAACTGTCAGTTCTGTCTGTTTCCTCCCTGCATAACCTGTCACCCTCACCTCTGGTTTCTTATTTTCTAAACCCTAACAGCCTGGTATTCTATTTCAAAAACCTCTGTGAGCTTCCTTCTTTGTAAGGGGCATTGTAGACCTTGACCAAATATTTCATAAACTGTAGCGAGATCTGAATGGAGATAAAAGCTGACCAGTGCCCCTACTGCACTGGCACCCCCACCCACAGGGTTCTGAGATTTGTATTAGGAAAGAAAACCTGTCTATATTCAGTTAGGCAATTTCAAGTCTCCACATTTGGAAAAAAATTATATTCAATTATAAAGAGTTTCCTCTGCTTTTTGTTCATTCACTACCCAAGAGTCCCTCACTTAGACCTCCCAAGAGACATGTTCAAATAGTTTCATGGGTAGTTATATTTTTCTCTTCAGAATATTGTATTTCATAAAGTCTGTATTCCATGACATAGCCCATACTCTCTTACAAAATATGCACACATATGCACACAAGTACCTGTGTCATGTATCAAATATGACCTGATAACATTGGTTGTCTCCAACACATATAATCTGCCCAGTGGAAAGATTTTGATTAGCATTTTCACTAATATTAATGTCCTCATCCAAAGGCCTATAGGTAAGAAGAGAATTCAACAAGCTTATGACAGTTTTAACTGAGAAATACATTTATAAAAAGACTCTTCTCTCTTTTAGAAATAAAATACTGAAACTTTCAGAGAGGCAATAATTACCAGCTTGTAGAATTTCAGTAATTTACAATGCAACATTAGCTAGTAGGTTGGTATTCTTTCCATTTGTTTTTAGTATATAGACTTCTTAATAACAGGGGGGAAAGGCAAGCTTTCTGTAACTTCAGAGTAGGAAAGATGAATACGCTTAATTTCAGAAAAAATGATCTTATATGCTACCTTTTTAATAGAATGATGGTGCTCCCACTGGCCTGGTTGGAATTGTCTCTCCATCACAGAGCTATTTTGGTAAGATAAAGGGTTGTCTCTCAGCATGCCACGGGTTCACTATCATACAGTCTCCACAAACTTGCTTAACTTCCTCCACCTTGTCAGCACCTACTTAACACCTTTCCTAAATTCATACCTCTTGTATATGGCAGAATATGCCCCTTCAATCATAACTTGCATTGTTTTAAATGTGATACCCTTTAGTAAAATAAATTGAGTGGATGAAACTCAGGGATGTTGTGGATAGCAAGGCCAGCACTGCAGTTTTCCCGAGCATTACTTCCATTCTGTTATGAACAAAACACCAGCTGCCACGAATTTCAATCCTTTACCCATTTGTATGTGATTCCTTTTCCTGTTATACACAAAGAATCACCAAACATTAACTCCACCTTTCATTCTTCCGTCTTGCTTGCTACATTTCTTTATAGAAGGGCATGTGTATTGTTCAAGTAAGATATTTAAATTCAACATATTCTTATATATGAATAAAAATTGCATAGTTGTGAATAAATCCTTTAGTCTTATACCCTTATTTCCATACAAAAATTTCCTCCCCTTTGCAATGTACTTTTTTTTTTTTAAAGGAATGGTTACGAGTAAGTCCTTTGGTCTCCATGCTGCCTACTTGCATACAAAAATGAGGTCATCTCAACAGCTGTGGATCCTCCATGGGACTGGGATAGGCACTCTGCATAAGTGAGACAGTTGTGGAGCTTAATCTGCTTAAGGGGCCCCCTAGCAGTAGGATCAGGATCCATCCCTGGTGAATGAGCTACCTTTTGGAAGCCCACTACCTATGGTGGGACACATTGCACAGCCTTGATGCAGTGGGAGGGGTTTGGGTCTGCCTCTACTGCATGTACCAGGCTCTGCTGACTCCCCATGGGAGGCCATACCTTGTTGGAGGAGGGAATGGGGGCATGAGTTGAGGGGAAGGCTGGAGGGCCAGGAGGAAGGAAGAAGGGGTATCTGTGGTAGGTATGTAAAATGAATTTAAAAATCCCTTAATAAAAAATTTAAAAATAAAAATAAATAAAAATGAGGTCATTGTTGCATTTCTGCCCGTGAGTTTTATTGGTCTCTAGGAGCAACAGACCCCCTTCTGCTGTGGGATGTTTTGTATGTTAAATGTGTTGCTCTGATTGGCTAATAAATAAAACACTGATTGGCCAGTAGCCAGACAGAAAGTATAAGTGGGACAAGGAGAGAGGAAAATTCTAGAAAGTGAAAGGCTGAGACAGGAGACACTGCCAGCCACCACCATGAGTAGCAACATGTAAAGTACTGGTAAGCCACGAGCCACGTGGCAAAGTATAGATTAATAAAAATGGATTAATTTAAGATTAAAAAAAACTAGATAACAAAAAGCCTGCCACAGCCATACAGGTTGTAAACAATGTAACTCTCTGTGTGTTTATTCCATTGGGTCTGAGAGGCAGGACTGGAGAAACTTCATCTACATCCTTCAGAATTTTATTTTTCAGTCTCTCTTCAAAGCTTCTACTATAAATAATTCTGCAAATTCTTCTCCTGCTGCCTTATGAGCGTGAAGGTATTCTTCCTGACTCTGATTTAAATGCTTATATTGTGAGTGTACCTGACACTGTTTAATTTCTACAGGGCTAGATTGCATCTTCTACTATATATTCAACAAAGCTAATTGTAAGTGAGACTTTTAAAATTTCTTAGTTTGAAAAGTTTTCTCTAAAGCAGTATTTATGGTCACAGAAGAATCAGTCAATTTCTTTTTCTTTTCTCCAATTCTTTTCCCTTTCTCTCTCCCTGCCTTTTTCTAATTTATAACTTTTTTCCTTGGGTCAGTGAGAAGGATTGTTTTTATTAATTCTTCTGAGGGTCTAATTATACATGAGAGGTTAAATTTAGATTTGATCCATATAAACCCTGTCTAGATTCCAGACTCCATACAACTTTTAACTCTTTGTCTGTCCCTCAAGGTGTAATACAAAGGCATACCAATGTTTTCTTCTCATAACTTACTGTCACTTTCTAACTCTCCCATACTTCTGTATAAAGGCAAATATTTAAGTTGGTAGCTGCATTTCATACACTTGGCATATTTTATTTTGCATTTGTTTTAGCATATATGTTAAACTTTTTTTAAGCAAACTATTCAGTATTTGTTCCAGTGTCATGTATCTTCAGGAGAGTCAAGGTCATGGTTTATAACTCCCGGTTTTTGTGAAATTTAAGAGTCTGCACTACCACACTCCTCCGATGTTAGTATGTTGGAGGTTTACCCTCATAGCAGCACTGCTTTCAGGTGAGGATAATAACCAGTGCTATAGTCATAGCGACCTTTGTGATTGGATTGGTTGATTGTTGCTGCATGCAACATTGTCTTGAGGGTGTGGGTTCTGTGTAACCAAAGGTTCTACTGACTCTGTCTCTTCCTGGCTATCTTTTTGCCATTCTGATTTCCCCATCCTGCCATGAGATGACACAACATGAAGACCCGTGCCAGCTGATAGCTCTTTGGTCTTGAATTTCCCAATTTCTGTAAACAAGAGACAACAGATGTATTGCTTAATTTAAATGCCTCAATCTGAGATAGTCTGTTATAGCAATGCAAAACAGATTAAAACAATATGAGATATCATTCTGAAAGTTAAAGCAAAACTCCAGTGAAAATCAAGCTGCAAAGGCCAAAGCATACGGTCTGCGGACTCTGGATCATAGTATCCTGTGCTACATAGAATCTACATGGGACACTTCTCTACATTTTCAGTACAGCAACTCGGCATTCACCAAAATTTGTACACCTCAAAAGCCACTTATTTAAAATATTAGCGTTGTCAACTCAAGAGAAAAGAGAGAGGGAGAGATAACCATACAAAAAAATCCTCAGAAAACATTCATGGAATTGAATGACTTCTAAGTTTCAAATATTTAGCATGCCTGAGGAAAAAAGGTAGGGGATAGTTTTCTGAAAAAGCATTTTGACACTGAACACACATGAACTTCAAGTCCTGATTGACAAAGAATGAGAGTATGAGGACATATGTATAGGAGAATACATCTGTGCAGACAGTGATAGACATGAGTACACTGTGCATGGTCCCGTGAAAGCCAGAGGAGAACCCTGGTGCTGTTCCTTGGAATCTGTCTAATTATTTTGGATTGGCAAGGTCTCTTCTTGAGTGTGGGCTCAATAGGCTTTTTCAGCTGGCACGGAGTCCAGGAATCTGTCCCCACCTCCCCAATGCTAGGACTAGAACACACAGCATTTTTTTTTCTTTTTTTGTGGCTTCTGGGGACTGAACTTGAACATGTAATTGCAATGCAATTACTTTATAGACTGAAAGTACTTCAGCCCAAGGCCTTAATATCGTTAAGAAGAAAAATAATATTGTTGTTTTTGGTAGACCATACTTTCACCACAAAACAAAAAACTGACAAAAGCTCTCAGCAAAGAAGAGTAGAAGAATGAGTGAGAGACTTCACACTTGGATACTGGCTTTATGACAAGAATCCGACTGTCTTTTAAATATCTTGTTAGGCATGATCTTGTCGAATAGTCGGTAATAACATATGTTGCTGTGTTTACTATAAAAAGCTAGACACTCTAAGTTTCTTGTTTGTTTTCCAATCCTCTCATCTCCCATTTTTATCCATACATTACTTTGGAGGCTTTTCTGAAGTAAGTGTTCACACCTCCGCTTCAAGATATTGAAACTATGTTCTTCATAGTGCAATTTTTGACATGACAGTTTTTCTGGAGTGACGGTTTAAAATTATATCTACTTCCACATGAGGCCAGATTAAAAGATAATGCTGTTGAACCTTAACTAAAGTAATTACTGTTCTGTGTTCTTTAACCAGGGGACACCAGTTTATCCAAGGGAAAAATGAAAGCTAATTTAAGATCTTTGAAAATAAAGCAGTAGCATGTTCTTCATTTATAGAGGTAAGTGTATATACAGTACACTTGGTGCTAACATGACTGGGATCAGAGAGCACAAACTCAAGACAAAGATACCAGTGGAATAGAGTAGAATGAAGCAGTGTAGATCTTAACAGAAACCTTTAGAGTTATAGCCACTTAATGTTTGATATGTTGGCAAAATGTGCTTTGCAGTAAAAGGTGTTTTTTTTTTTCCAACAAATAGCACTATGGAAATCATGTATCCACATGTAAAAGAATTAAACTGGAATCTGTACCGCACTCTGAACAAAAATAAATACAAAATGGATCAAAGGTTTTATGGAATGCCCAAAAGCCTGAAACAACAAGTGAGAAACACCTCAAGATATATACAGAGGCAAGGACTTTATGCAAGCAGTGCTATTTAGGACATAAAATAATCCCTCAAATTAGTAAATGGGATTTTTATGAAATTAAATATCTTCCACACAGCAACAGAAATCCTCAGCAGATGGATATAGAAGAAAAATTTTTGTCAACTACATATCTGGCAGGTGATTAATATTTAGAATTTATAGAGAATTCTAACAAGAAAAAAATCATGATCTGACCAGCAAATAGGCTAATGAGTTGTAAACAGATAGTTCTTTGATAAATGCCAATAACTAATAAGTATTTGAAAAAATGCTCAATGTCTTAGCTGTCAAAAAAAGAAAGTTATAATTGGTTTGAAATTTTGTCTCTCACAGTTGTTCATTACTATCAAGAAGAAAGCAAATAAGAAATGTTGGTGAAAGTGTGTAGAAAGATGAACCCTTAGGTGCAGACACCACAGAATCTAGAATGGAGGTTTCTAAAAAAATTAGAAAAGTATAACTGCTATACCATCTATGGGCATATACTCAAAGGATTCTAAATCAGCAGACCAAAAATATCATTGCACACCCATGAGTATTACAAAAATATTCTCAATAGCCAAGATGTGGAATGAGTTAAGATGCCCAAAGGCAGATAAATGTATAAAGAAAATGGGATGTATGCCAAAGGGTTATCAACCTAAAAGCCTTGAGTGTAATGAGAAACTCTGGATTGGAAAGTTGACTTGACTGATAAGACATTTGGAAGATTCTGACCAGGAGATCCACATACCAAACTCACTCATATTTATCACTTTAAGACTTCAGGGGAACTGATCTATAGATGGAATCTTCCATCCCCAAAGTTCCTCCTTTCTGTCTTATAAAACCCCAGGACCCCTATACCACATGCACACAGTTTCCAATTCTACAGAGATGCTTTAGCCCTTTATTTATTCTAATTAAAACACAATTGTACTTCTGGAGATGTCTCTCTGTTCCTTTTATATACAAGTGGTCTACATCCATCACAGTCTAATGTTACAGTTAATGGAATTTTATCCCATTGTAAACAAGAATGAAATTATAACATATGCTGGAAAATGAATTGGTCTGTAGATAATTGTGTTAAGCAAAGTAAAACAGACATTGGAAGGCAAATATAAAATATTTTCCCTCATACAAAAAAATCTAGATTTAAATATATCTAGCTTTGGCTTTAGACACTTATGATATGAAATTAGATAGGCACTATAAGAGATAAAGAATGGGTCTACGTGGAAAGGAAAGAGGACAAGAGATGGTAGTGGACTGAACATGACATGAAAGTCAAAAGAGAGATGATTTGGGGAGAAGCATGTAAAAGAAGACTAATAAATGGAAATGGGAAATGGGAAAATGGTCAGGCTAACCAAAATAAACTTTAATGATATATGTATATGAAAATGCTATACTGAAACACAATTATTAGCATCCTAAGTGAGCTACCGGTTTTTAAAAATTAACTGCCAAGCTTTCAGAAGTAGATCTTTATGATGGTAAGATTTCTGAAGGTTTCTTGGTTGTAATAGCCCCTGTCTTCACACCACACACCACATGCCAAAAAATTACTGACCTCAAACACTTGCCTTACAAATTCTCTGCATGTGCTCACTGATTGCAAAGCTCCACAGATACTATAAGCAAAAGATCCCCACAAATACACAAATCTAGCCAACATATACATAATTACCTTTCAAGAAACTAGGCAACCATTGGCATACTTGCCACTCTTTTCCTTTAGGGAAACAAAGTCTTCCCTGTCACAATAGAGATGTAAGTTCAAAGGATGAGGCAATACCAGTACAACATAACAGCAAAAGTAAGTCCATCATTTAGTTGGTTGGATGTGCTTGTATTCCTGTTGAACTGTGGCCAAGTTTGAACCTTAAGAAGTAATTCTGTATATACAGATGCCTGTGTGTTTTAATTCAGTGGGAAATACAATTTATCCATTCTTCTCTCTTGCTCTCACACTTTTTCTATGAAAAGTTAGTATATCCTCAAAATCTAAAATTTATCAAACCTTTAACAATTCTTTTTAATCTCATGCACTGATCTTTTCATACTATATATATATATATATATATATATATATTTGTATGTGTGTGTATGTGTGTGTGTGTGTGTGTGTGAGAGAGAGAGAGAGAGAGAGGGAGAGAGAGAGAGAGAGAAAGAGACAGACAGAGAGACACATAGAGAGACACACAGAGAGAGACAGAGAGACTATCTGGATACTCTTTGTGCCATGATATTTCATTTCCTTGTCTCTGCTTTGAGTGCCACCAACCTTTTACATTGTTAATTTCCTTCTGGTCTCCAAGTGCCAAGTTCAAATGGATTTCCTCTCCGGAGACTCTAATAGCTACTATAAAAAAGACAATGCCTGTCTTATATTTCCACAGCCTTCTTGTGTTGTGCCTCCTGTAGTAATGATGTTCACATTTTTTTAATGACATACTTACTGTATATCTGGTCTCATTTCTTAAACTCAATTCTTGACTGAGTATGCAATTGATGTGTGATATTAAAGGGGGTAGAAATTCATGACAAAAACAAAAAACAAACAAGAAAAACAAAACAGTTCCTCCATTATCTTCAAGTATAGCTTTTTATATTATAAGATTGTATTTTTATTGAATATGTACCATAATTTAATGAAGCTGATTCATTTCCTGTATTCAACACCAGATAGCAGTAGGAGAAAGAGCAAGGGAATTGAGAGCTTTAGCAAAAGTATTGGTTAAGAGAACATAGATTTTGTACTCGAAATAAAAGGTAACTATATCTTAGCTTATTTGTTAAGGGTGTTCCCAGAAGGAAAATTCCCATGGTTGTTAAAGCGGTCAAAGAAACATATTAATAAAAGCATGAATATGCCTGAAAAACAGTGGCTCTGCTTGCACTCTCACCTCCAAAAGACATTTATATTGCCTGCTAACATAGTGAAAGATCCCATAAAAAAGTTCAGGACTTCTATGTAGAAGTTATTGATTATCCTAATTATGTTAAGAGATTTCAGGGTTCATCCAGGTGCTTGTTGTCCAGTTAGTTCTGTGAACTTGGGAACCTTGACAATCATTTAACAAATGAAGAAACATGTCTTGCATTACACTCATCTGTATTGGTGCCCTGGAAAAAATGGCACATTACCAACAGAACGTATAATTGTTAAGAAAATTGGCATTATCAGCTCTCAGGAAATTGTCAACAAGTCAGAAAGATGATAGCAAATGTCTATGAGAAGAGTATATGGCTTTTATTCATCCATTTTTTTCCATTTCTTCTTTCCTCCCAATCTCCTTCCCTTTCACTTTGAGTATCTACATACTATTTTAGTTGACAATAGTGTACGAAATACTTGTGACATACTTCCTAAATTTTAAGAGTTCTCACATTGTTTTAAAACAGTACGAGTGGTGTAAGAAGAAGAATCTTGATGGTGAGGAACTTCATACTATTCCTTACCCACAGAGCTGCTATACCTCCATGGTTGTTAAATTTTATCATCACTGTCATTAGTCTCTGGTTAGGTAGATGGGAAACTTGACAGAGAACTTGAATAATATGTTCAAAA